>APFE031129080.1:19591-139068 GCA_000404065.3 Pinus taeda
AAAAATAGACTTTGCGCCAAAAATAGCCTGTGGGCCCACTTAGTGAAGGCGACTTCTTTTCACTAAGCTCCATCATCTTGTTGCATTTTCAACAGGAAGTGGTAGAGTTTGTGGGTATATGTTTGGATTGTTAACAGGTAAAAGCAGAGTGTAAACATCCAATTGGTTTACTACGACCGATTCTAATTCCAGAGTGGAAATGGGAAGTTATTTCTATGGATTTCATTACAGGTTTTTCGAGGACATCTAGATAGCACGATTCCATCATGATTGTGGTGGACAAGTTGACAAAGTTAGCACACTTCATTCCGGTGAAATATACATATTCATCTAATGACGTAGCACAAGTCTTCATCACAGATATAGTGAGATTATATGGTGTACCGAAGAAGGTTGTGTCAGACAAGGATGCTAAGTTCACTTCCAGGTTCTAGAAGGAGTTATTTGTAGGTTTGGCTACAAAGTTGGCCTTCAACACAACTTATCAACCGCAAATAGATGGATAGATAGTGACAGTCAACAAGATACTTGAGGATATGTTGAGGATGTACGTCATGCATCAATAGCGAAAGTGGGAAGAGTATCTTCAACTAGTTGAGTTTGCTGACATAATGGTTATCAAGAGTCACTAAGGATGAGTTCATTTGAGGCACTCTATGGGTGGAGTTGTAATACTCCTATTAGTTGGAGTGTCTAGTGAATAGGGCGTTGATATGGGCAGACATATTGGTAGACATGGAACAATAAATGCAGGTTATCAAAAAAATCTAAATGCAACACAAGATAGATAAAAGAGTTATGCAAATAAGCATAGGGTGTTTAAGGAGTTTCAAGTTGGGGAACATGTGTATTTGTGCATCAAGCCTAAGAAGAGCTCCTTGAGGATTGGGTCATGTGCAAAGTTGACACCTCGGTATGGTGGGCCTTTCAAGATCCTTGAGAGGATTGGACCACCGACCTATCGACTTGCACTACCTCCGACAATGAAAGTCCATGATGTTTTCCATGTTTCATTGCTTAAAAGATATGTAAAGGATGTTGATCTTGTTATTGATTGGTCTGTATTGCAGGTGGAGCTAGAAGAATAATTTCAGTCGGAACCATAGTGCATATTGTAGAGAAAGATGCTCATGCTTCGGAACCGAGCAAGGAAGCAGGTTAAAGTGCAGTGGAAGCACTTTGGCCCCGATGAAGCTACATGGGAGATGGTTGATAAGATGCAAGTTATGTATCCTTCATTGTTTGTCAGTTGAGGCAAAGCAATTTTGGTATATGTAGATATTTATGTATGGCTTTCATTGTAAATACCGTAATGAGTTGTGTTATAAAGCTCCAATAAGCGGTATGGGTGTCATGTTGGTTTGCTTTTTAGAAGGTTGATCATTGTAAATACTGCATCGAGCTAAGTTATAAAGCTCCATAAGTAGTATGTTTTGGTTTTCAGCTGTTTTGTAAAGGTCCTAAACAAGAATTTAAGTGATAAACCAATTAAACAAACAATGCAATAGTGGAAAATTAAAAACATTTAGAAAACACCCATGAAACACTGTAATACTGGAATTGTTGAGCCATATATTATGAAATATGAGAGCATGAGTATAATATATAAATGGAGTAGTGCACCTAGGCTTATCTCAAGGACAAGATGGACCAAACCCAGGTGGTAGAATAACTGGAAAGATGGTTGTTTAGTTGTTGCTCTACTATGCTCTATGTTGTCCCAGTAAACTACTGATCTGCTAACTTCGGCCTACTGGAAAGTGCCCAAAAACTACCTAGAAAATTATGCCCTTTTGGCCTTAGACTCCTTGGACAAAACCCAAAAAATCCTAGAAGGGAATTCCTCTGATTTCGACTTTGGATTTTCGGCCTCTTGAGAGCTACTCTCTAACTACATCTACTGACTTTTGGCCTCCTGGAAAGTGCCCAAAAACTGCCTAGAATTTTTTTCCCTTTTAGCCTTAGACTCCTTGGACAAAACCCATAAAAACTCAGAATGGAATTTCTCTGATTTTGACTTTGGATTTTCGACCTCTTGGGAGCTGCTCTCCAGCTACATCTACTAACTTTCTGTCTACTGGAAAGTGCCCAAAAACTACCAGAAATTCAGCCCTTTTAGCCTTAGACTCCTTGGACAAAACCCAAAAAAATGCAGAAGGGAATTTCTCTGATTTTGACTTTGGATTTTCGGCCTCTTGGGAGCTGCTCTCCGACGACTGCTGCCAAATTCGATTTGCAAGAAATAGCCTACAAATCCACATGGAAACACCCCTCAAATGCTGCTTTCCCCTGTACTATCTGATCCCTTGATTCCCGGATGGTCCTTGTCCCTAATGGTTGATCAATCAAGCCCCATGAATTTGCTATTAGAGGCCACTGCGCAGTCTCTTTGCCCAAAAATGTATACTTTTGCATGTACTGGCTAGCTGGCTGCAAAAAACTGATAAAATACCCTCAGTCCTCCACCTTCCTTGCTTCTGAAAACTCCCAACAAATGAGAGGCCTCTTGGTTGGCTAAATCAACCTCTGCACATTTCTGGTTGCCCAGAAAACATGCAGTCCCTTCCTCTACATGGTTGGCTGAGTTGTGAATCGCTACTGGAAACTCCTGCAATCTTTATGGAACAACCTCCCTAGGGTGGGTTCAGATGGTCCCTCGAAGTAGAGGTTGAATCTTCCCTTTGGAAAACTCGTGGCTAAACATCTAGTAGACTCACTAAGTAGTAGAGCATACAAGTGCAAGTTTGTTTGTCAAATATTCAGAATGAGAACAAAATGAGATCTGGTCTCTTTTTATAACTCCTTGGCCCCCCTTAGCCTCATGTGGGCCCCTCCATCCACCCATTCAATTTTCCCTCCAAGCATATCAAATGGCTAATTCGAACTCTTATGTGGGTGGCCCCCACATTCCACTGGCAGCTAAATAAAGTTGATTTGGCCCCTAAGTCACTAAGTCGAAAGTGTGGGGCCCTCTTCCTTAGTAAAAAAATGTGCAAAATTGTGTAGCAACACCCTGTTACTAATGTGTTTGAGAAGGGACATGACAGTCCTCCCCTCCCAAATTTTGCTTGCCCTCAAGCAACCTCAAAGCTGGCTTCTCCAAAATATTCTCACCTTCCCAGGTGGCATCCTCATCTGGAAAGTTCTTCCATTGCACCAAACATCGCCTGTCCTCAAGCAATGCCTAAACAAACACCCTCTCTGACTGTGGATCCCCGCTATCATTGCAAACTTCACCAAGGTCCCAAATGTGCCATTGGATCGTCCCTGATCATTGTACTATCTTATAGTGAAGGAGTCCCGCGATACTAGGATCCCAAGCCAACCAGATCAACATGAAGCCCCCCTTGCTCCACTCACTATCATGCCATATATGGGCATTAGAACCCCTGTGTCTATCACCAATAGGTAGAGCATCCTAACGATGTAAAACTCTGCCCAAATCCTCATGAAGTTGCTCTACTGAATACTCCATCTCATGCACTACAAGAGTAAACTCCTGAAGATGCAATCCAATCATGGTGAAATTGAACCCTCGTCTACCTGGGCCTCCCCTGATCTCCTCCTGTCGATCACCCTGCCACACCGGTGAAGTTCCCCACACCATCAATGGATCACTAAAACCAAATGGAAGATCTACATGACCCTCCCTTGTAGAAACTATCTCACCTCTATGGGTAGTTGAACTGCTAAGCCTGTTATGCCAGAATTTCCTGCCCATCACAAAAGGAACCTATCCTGCTAACATCGTGACACTCTGGTCATGAATGACTGCCTAGCATGCTCGTACCAGAACCTCCTCTCCCATAACTCTCGGCCATAATCTATGCGATGATTGAGGCTGGGCCAATCTTGCCAAAGTGACTCAACAGTGCCAGTGCTTATCACTCCATGGCTAGCCCAAATCCTGAGCAACAATCTGCCTTGTCCTATAGTGAGGACTTCGGTGATCGCCTATGTGTCCGCCTGTGAAAAAATCAGTTTGCTTGTTATCCCGACCATGCTCACAAAGGAGTGGAGTATCCCACCAATCCATTGGATCCCTAGATCACAAAACCATATTGGAGGTTCACAAACCCCAATCCTCTATGTATGTTGTTGTGATATGCTGCTAGTTGTTGGGACCCCTTTGTGCCCCGTCTCTACCTCCTGTAGGTATCCAATAGGTAAGCATTGAGCATCAAGAACCCGTGCCACAAATATCCAGCTCTTTTGTGCCTGCCAAATCACACAACGAGATCTGTTATCCCAGCTCTTGATGATGTGCTCAGATACTGCCAGAAGCCTAGGCACCATTCTGCGACCAAGGACTACTGTCCTCCACACCTCATGCTCCCCTAACACCCCAAGTTGTCCAACTGAAAAAGCACCATGTAACTCCCTCTCGGTCACCTCCCCAAGTGTGAACCTAGGGGTGGAACATATGCTACCTCAACAATCAACCATGCCATCCCTAAGTCTGTAACCATCAACTTGTGCACCTACCAAGTGTCTCAACTGGAGAGTCTCCTCTCAACCCATGACACATGGTGTCTCATCCAAGTGCCTAGGGTAAGTCCCCCATGCCCTGTTGCTTGAATGGAGAGTGTCAAAGTGAAACAACAAAGCTCTCTACAATTGTAAGCAACATTGGAGGATGATGGGTGGGTATGTCCCAAAGAGTATGATCAAGAGTCTGCCGGAATGCTCAAGAGTAATCCTATGGACGACCCTCTCTCTGCCTCAGATATGTTGATAACTCCCTCGAGGCCCTGCCTCCACTAAACATGGTGTCCCCAAATGCTCGATAATGTCCTCATCAATCATACGTGAGTTGCATCCAATGGTACACCTACTATCCCTGTCCATAAGTCTCCCAAGAGGCAACGCTCTAAGAGCTCGTTGCACCACATCATGTGTCACTGCATATCACCAAGTACCACCGCACTCCATGAAATGCCACTGTATGATGCAACCTATCCTTGTACACCACTGGATACCCCCGACTACGGCTATACCATCTTGTGCTCTCCTGTGTCCTGCGTGTGTCTTTGCACCTGTCACTCCCCGCACATCCTCAATGCAATGTGAGTCACTCCTCCTACCCCATAGTGTAAACCAACATGCTATGGTATACCATCATGTATCTCCATGCTCCTCTGCAGACCATTGTTCCTCATTGCATAGCCCTGCACACCATTGGGTGCTATGGCCTAGAATTGGGTCTGTATGCATCAGGCCACATCCCTCTATATAACATTGAACACTATGACCTGACTCTATGTAGTCTTGTGTACCACTGCCTACTATCATACCACCCTGTAACATATGGTATCCTACATGTGCCAAAGTGTCTGCCACTATGATAGTGACCCCACCATGACACACGTCATGTCCCCTCATCCATCCTGGTAGACCTGAGCACCCTAACTCCACTCCTGCTAGGGGGGATATCTTTGTTGTGTCGATCGTCTGTGACCCCTGAGTCCTAAACCTCAATGGGAGAACATCATCTCCATACAATATCTGGTATGGTGGCCTACCCATGCCACCTCCTCGAACCAGCTCTTGCTAGAGAATGTTAATCATCTTGCACCCCCATGCACAACCAACATGCTAAACAACCAATGGATTATGCTCACAAACCACCTAGCCACTAGTGTCAACTAGAGCTCCCTAAGGAATGCATGTGCTTAGACATGGGGTTGACTACCTCATCAATGCCATAACCATCTCACATGTCTGATATCGGATAGGAAGCCCCTCCTGGATCCCAATGCCAACTTGGGCCTCCAACACCCTCAATGTCTGAGAGCTCCCACTGAGCTTTACTCCAAACTACGACCATCTCCATGAGTCTAGCCCACACCACCAGGTACCAACTCATAATCTCTCACCATCCAACCCCAAGAGAGGGATCGAATGCACAAACTCTAGCACATAGAACAAGCCCGACACGCAGATGTTGCATCTTGTGCAACTCTGACCATCTCATCCCACTACCCAGGTCAACACATGAGATCTAAATAGGTAGCTCTATCTCTCTCTCTCCAATGGGCAAAGGTGACCCAATAGTGCTGCTAACTTGGTCATCCCCTTTGGTATGTCTAGACAACTCCGCCTCTCTCAATCCAATGCGCAAGGATGGGCTAATAACGTTGTAGATCCTGTCAATGTGCCTCTAAAGTGAACTGTGCTAAAATCCAACGTGTGGTCTCTATGCTACCCCTCATCACTGGGTAGCCCAAAGGATGGTTGCACATCCTCCTCCATCATGGGCTCGATGTGAGCCTCCAATTGCTCCTCCCTAGACAACTCAACATGCAAGACATGCTCATCAGTTAGCTGTAAGTGACTATTGTCCGACAAATGTGTCATAGATCTGGATGCCTCTGTATCTATTGGCTCCTCATCAACAGTGGGGATGTTTCCTGACGCCTCATCAATGGATGGTCCTATGAGTGTATGCTCTACTTTCTCCCCCATGGTGTCAATTGGTGCTATCAAAGAGGCATCCAACAATGGTGACTCTTGTGCCACAGTGGGTATACCAATGTGATCCTCACACTCTCATGTGTCCTCTACCTCATGTTCAATCTCCTCCTCAGGCCCCTGATGTCTAAGACCAGGTCTCCACCAACAAAATAATCTCCTTGAATCATCCTCTAACTGTCTCTGGCCCGCCTGCTCCTTTCCAAGAGATCTAGTGCCCTGATTTTGTTGGCTTTGCCCACAAGGATGGATCTGGTATGACACCTTCCTTAACTGAGCCAACCTCTCATCACTCCAGTAGATTCCACCCCAAAATCCCTGCATACTGAATCTCCCTTGAGCCATGGGTAGTGTATGGTGTAACTCGTCATTGTGCATACATGCCCAAATCTCCCATGATTTTACTGGTTACCCACAATTGGGCCAAGATCATGCTTTGATACCACTATAAAGTTCCTAAACATAAATTTAAGTGATACACCAATTAAACAAACAATGCAACAATGGAAAATTAAAAACATTTAGCAAACACCCATGAAACACTATAATACTAGAACTGATGAGCCATATATTATGAAATATGAGAGCATGAGTACAATATATAAATGGAGTAGTGCACCTAGGCTTGTCTCAAGGACAAGGTGGACCAAACCCAGGTGGTAGAATAGCTGGAAAGATGGTTGCTCAGTTGCTGCTCTACTATGCTCTGCGTTGTCCCAGTAAACCACTGATCTGCTAACTTCGACCTACTGGAAAGTGCCCAAAAGTTGCCCATAAAATTATGCCTTTTTAGCCTTAGACTCCTTGAACAAAACCCAAAAAAATGCAAAAGGGAATTTCTATGATTTTGACTTTGGATTTTTGGCCTCTTGGGAGATACTCTTTGACTACATCTGCCAACTTTCGGCCTGCTGGAAAGTGCCAAAAACTACCTAGAAAATTCTTCCCTTTTTGCCTTAGACTCCTTGGACAAAACCCAGAAAAACTCAGAAGGGAATTTCTTTGCTTTTGACTTTGGACTTTCAACCTCTTGGGAGCTACTCTCCAACTACATCTGCTGACTTTCGGTCTGCTGGAAAGTGCCCAGAAAATTCTACCCTTTTAGCCTTAGAGTCCTTGGACAAAACCTAGAAAAGCACAAGAGGGAATTTCTCTGATTTTGATTTTGGATTTTCGGCCTCTTGGGAGCTGCTCTTCGGCTTTGCTGCCAAATTCGATTTGCAGGAAACAACCTGCAAATCCACCTGTAAACACCCCTCAAATGTTGGTTTCCCCTGTATTATCTAATCCCTTGCTTCCCACATGGTCCTTGGCCTTGATGGCTGCTCAATCAAGCCCCAAGAATTTGTTGTTGAAGGCCACTACGCAGTCTCTCTGCGCAGAAATGTATACTGCTGCATGTATTCGCTGGTTGGCTGCAAAACACTGATAAAATACCCTCATTCCTCCACCTTCTTTTCTCCAGAAAACTCCCAGCAAGTGAGGGGCCTCTTAGCTGGCTAAATCAACCCCTGCATATTTATGGCTGCCCAGAAAACATGCAGTCCCTTCCTCTACGTGGCTGGCTGAGCTGTGAATCACTGCTAGAAACTCCTGCAAAATCTATGGAACAACGTCCCTAGGGCGGGCACGGATAGTCCCCTAAAGTAGAGGTTGAATCTTCCTTGCATAAGACTCGTGGCTAAACAACCGGTAGACTCGCTAAGCAGCAAAGCGTACAAGAGTGAGTTTATTTGTCAAATATTCAGAATGAGAACAAAATGAGAGTTGATCTCTCTTTATAACTCCTTGGGCCCCCTTAGCCTCATGTGGGCCCCTCAATCCACCCATTTGATTTTCCCTCCAAACATATCGAATGGCTAATTCAAACTCATATGTGGGTGGCCCCCACATTCCACTATTAGTTAAATAAAGTCGATTTGGCCCCAAGGTCCCTAAGTTGAAAGTGTGGGGCCCTCTTTCTTAGTAAAAATATGGAAAATTGTGTAGCAACGCCCTGTTACTAATGCGTTTGAGAAGGGACATGATAGCTTTTGCTATTTGTAGTTGTCATTGAACACCAAGGATGGTGTTCCACTAAGGGGGAGGGGTTTGTGACAACCCCAGGTTAAAAAACCATGTAATAAAGTTAATAAAGGCAAAATAAGACCAAGGTAATGGGACACACATTCCAAGTTGAATGTTGGTAAAAACATCCTAGTGGGTGTTCATTTGGTTTATTATAGCGAAGGGGAAATTGGCAAAGGCAATGACAAAGGCTTTGAAAAGGCAAAGAGGCATTATTTGGCATTTATTTATGAAAATAAAGGAAATTAGGAGAAAAGGAAGCTGAAAGGTCACAGGTTGCATGTGAGGAGGAAATTGAAGGAAAATAATGAAAAATGAAGAAAATAATGGCCTCAATGATAAAAAGGCTTCCGGGGATTAGTTCATAGCTTTTGTAAGTGTAATCTTTTATTAGTTTTAGCTTGGAGGTCTCTCTATTCTCTTTACTCTCTCATACTCTTGCACACTTAGAGCATTCTTGGAGCACTCTAGCATTGGAGAAAGGAAAGCAAAGGAAGGACAAGGAAGGCAAAGGGAAGTAAATATCAAGCAAGGAAGAGTTGGATCAAACGACTACAACGAGATTACTTGCAGGTATCAAGTTGCATGTATGATTTTCTTGCTAGTTTTGGCATGCATGGTACATGCATGTCTGTATTTGGTTCTCTGACTGTCATTGGCATGGGTTTTTCTAGGTGTGACAATGCCTTCAACCTTTCCTTGTCATTTTTAGATAGCCACAGTGTGATGGGGTTCTTTTACTTGGTTAAGTTGGATTTCTGGATGGTTTCAAAACTGAGTGGGGTGGTCTCAGGAAAAATCACAAGGCCCAGGAATCCTTGGACCGGTAAAGGTGGGATTGCGGTAAAGGCTGGTTGTGTATACCCTCGTTGGGCCTAGGAATAATTAACTGGTAAATGGCAGGATATAAGGTAAAACCTAGAGGGTGGAGACAAACAAATTCCTCACAGTTTAGGTGGAGAGATCCGGAGACATCCATGATTGTATAGGACCAGTGATCCCTAGATCGATATATGGGGGGATTGCGTTAAACCCTGGTAGTGCAGTTTCTTGTTTGGTCCTAGGAATCCCTTGGCAGGATATATGGTAAAGCCTAGTTGTATTGTTGCTTGCTGCGGGCCTAGAAATCCTTGACCAGTTTTGATGGGATATGCAGTAAAGCCTGAGAAGCATGGTCAATTTTATTGTGATTCCCACATTCATGCTTGGAAGATGGCACGAGGGTGATTGGATGAAATAAAGATTTGGTTCAACCCAATCTATGGTCGAGTGGTACGTGGAAGTCCCTAACTTGGTTGGATTTGCATATGTTAATAAGAGCTCTTTTCCTCTTGTGTATTATTTGTAAATGTACTTCTTATTATGTGGCTTTAATGGTTGTTCTATCATTGATATTTCTCTGGTTATAAGCATGGTTTATGACAGACTTGAATTATGGCTCTCATCATGTTTTGGTTAGTAGATGAAATGTTAATAAATGAATGACCTAATAGATGATAATGCAACTATTGTGAGAGGGCATCTAACCTTCTTGACGAATCTCAAATAAGTATGAGACCCCTATGTTCAGATGTGTTTTTATGACCTGTACATGACATGTTCAGATGTGTTTGACGAAATGCCTGTCATGGTTAGAATGAATTAGGTCAAGTCCTTGTTCAAGTTTTTCATTAGAGGCCTTATCTTCTTGTTATTTACCATTTTTTAGAATTTCATCAAGTTCTGGGTAGAGGCTTTAGTCCTAGCCCTGAAAAAGTGGCTCAAATTTTGGGGTCACTGGCACAGAACTGCCTGAAAAATATTGCAGTCGCATGGAGGCCTTGTTGTGGGAATGACTGGAGGGTTATAGCCGCATGGAGGGCTTTTCATGGAAGCGATTGGGGGTCCAGTTCAATTAAAAAGCAAGTTAACTCAAGGGTTGGGCACCTGGAGTGGTTGGTTAGCCCCTGAGGGTCTTGTAGCTTTTGATGAAGGTCAATTTGGTTTTGGTTTGTCGATTCCACTTCCTTTGTTGTACTTGGGGTGTTGAATCACATCATAGTAACTCTTCGTCATATATTTACCTCGTCGGACCGATTAGCTTTGGTAAGTGTGGGAGGAGGGCGTTACACCCATCATAATTTGAAATCACCATCCCTTCATATATTGGAAGGCACAACTTTGCCTCTTGCTCCATATCACCCCTATTACATCCCAACATAAACTTTAGATTAAATTATTGTGAGATTTCCTTGACTTGATATGGTTGACTATGCTGCTTTTACTCTTTTCATTTTGCCCATGCTTAGTCCCTTGTTCTCTCTCTTCACATTTATCCTCCAAAACATAAGGGCCTAAACTTATGGAATAAAATGGATTTTCCAAAGATCCTTGTCCATGATATAAATCCTCTTTGAAAGCCTTAGCACCATGCCAATTATTGAGTAATTCTTCTTGAATTTTGATGATTATTGTAGGACAAACCTCCTTGTGTTCCCCAAAATCAATCTACTCCTCCTCAATAATGGAATCTTTTTCTCTTATGGAAACCCTTACAAATTCTCGTGGCTTAGTCACACCAAGATTACAATTATGTTCATTTGGAAGGAAACTATCTCAAGCTTTCTAATTAAAAGAATTCACCCAATCAACTCTTTAATATTACCAATTTCACCCCTACAATGGAGCAATAGCTAGAGATACAATCCAATGTATCAAATGTCAACAACCAACACCTTATGTACACTTACATTATTGCATTGCATAACGTGTCACAACATAATGTGTTCTTAGAAATAATATGTTAAAAACACTCTTTTGTGCATTAACAAATATCACATATGAGAAGTACTTAGAAGACAACATAGATGAACTCTCTAATCCTATAGCAAAAAACCTCTTTTATTTCATAACTTGATATAATCCAATGGTAGAACACACACATTTTAACAATGATATTATAACTTAAAAAATTCTCAATCCATAGATGGATTTATAGCTTTTCATTTTCATTGTGACAACTCAATATTGCAAATTCAAATATCCAAACTTCCATTCCAAAATTTGGTTGATAATCATATTAATTTTGTAAGGAAAAAACACAAAAGATAAAGTATGCTCACTGCACGATTAACATATTCCTAAACATAAAGGCTTTTTCACATGTTATGGGAGTTCCATATATAAATCAATATTATATTAAACCACACTAAATGCAAAGGATAAATTCACTACATCTCTTCTAATTTTGGTGACTATTAAACTATGTAGGGACTAACCACCTTTTTGGCTTCTCTCCTTATTTATGCCAACAAGAAACCACTATGATCCTTGTGCCAATAAGGACAAACACTGTAACAACCTTGGGTTAAAAATGCATGTAATAAAGTTAATAAAGGCAAAATAATAACCAAGGTCATGGGACACGTATTCCAAGTTGAACGTTGGGCAAACACATAGTGAGGGGGATCACTTGTGATTAATTAATGGCTATGGAAATTGGCAAAGGAAATGACAAAGTCTTTGGAAAGACATGAGACATTTATTGACATTTTATTTATGAAAATAAAATGGAAAATAGGAGAAAAGGAAGGTAAAAGGTCAGAGGTTGCATGTGAGGAGGAAATTGAAGGAAAATAATGGAAAATGAAGGAAATAGAGGCCTCACTAATAAAAAGGATTTTGAGGATCTGTACACAACTTTAGTTAGTTCATTCTTTGGCACTCTCATTCTATTCTCTCTCTCTCATACTCTTGGACACTTAGAGTTTTCTTGGAGCACTCTTGGAGGAGTGTGGATTACTTGGGATTTGGAGCAAGGAGGTAAAGGAAGAGTAGGAAAACGCAAGAGTGCACCAGTATCAACAACTACAACGGGATTTTCTTGCAGGTACCGAGTTGCATGTGTGATTTCCTTGCTAGTTTTGGCATGCATGACACATGCATGTGGTTTCTTGGTTATGATCTGTCATTGGCATGGAGGATTGCCTAGATTGACAATGGTTTTGCCTAGCCTTTCCATTTCCTAGATATCCATGGTGTTATGGGTTTTATCTTTTTGTTTTCTAGTTGGTGCTCGTGTTCTTTATGGCTGTGGGTTGAGTTATTAGTATTTGGAGCCTTGGTTGGATAAACGCTCTGGAAGCTCTGTAACAACTTGGGTTGAGTTACGAGTCCTGCAAGCCTTGCTTGGACAAATGCTTTGGAGCCCAACGACAACTATGGGTTGAATTACTAGTCCTGAAAGTCAGGTTGGAACAAATGCTCTAGATTCCCGAACAACTTGGATAGAGAGCGATTTGGTGATGGTTAGTGATGTCTGACCGTGAGGTGGAATCACTAGTTTAGGGTTGAGGTGGTTTGGCCTCTGGAAGCCCTGGTTTGATTTTGATTGATTATTCCATGAGATCCCACATTCATGCTTGGAATATGGCATGGGGGTGATTAGTTGAAAGAGAGTTTTGGTTCAGCCCAATCTATGGTCGGGTGGTACGTGGAAGTCCCTGACTTGGTTGGATTTGCATACATTAATAAAAGCTCTTTTCCTCTTATGTTCTATGTGTAAATGTAATTGTTATTATATGGCTTTGATGACTATTCTATTGTTGTTATTTATCTGGTTATATGTTGGTTATAAGTATGGTTTTATGACAGTCTTGAGTTATGACTCTCATCATGTTTTGGTTAGTAGATGAAATGTTAATGAATGAATGACCTAATAGATGATAATGTAATTATAATGAGAGGACATCAAACCATGAATCCCAGAGAAATATGAGGTCCCTATGTTCAAATGTGTTTTTATGACCTGTACATTACATGTTCATGATGTGTTTGACGAAATGCTTGTCGTGGTTAGGATAAGTCAGGTCAGGTCCTTGTTCAAGTTCTACATTAGAGGTCTTGTCTTCTTGTTATTTATCATTTTGAAGAATCTCATCAAGTTATGGGTAGAGCCCTGTGTCCTATCCCTAAAAAAGTGGCTCAGATTTTGGGGTCAGTGGCACAAAACTGCCTGATAAAGACTGCAGTCGCATGGAGGCCTTGGTGTGGGAGCGAATGGAAGGTTATAATCGCATGTAGGGCTTGTCATGGGAGTGACTGGGGGTTTAGTTTCATAAAAAACAAGTTAACTTAGGGGTTGGGCACCTGGAGTGGTTGGTTAGCCCCTAGGGGTCCTGTAGCTCCTAAGGGATGCTAGTTTGGTTTTGGTTTGTCAATTCGACTTCCTTAAATGTACTTGGGGAGTTGAATCATACATAATAACTCTTCGTCACATATTTACGCCGGTAGACCAATTAGCTTGGGTAAGTGTGGGAGAAGGGTGTTACAAACATAAACTAATGATGTAAGGAAATTTTCAAGGATCTATAATGATCTCAAAGAGTAAAAGCCTTGGTTAATCATATTAAACTTTAAAATGACAATTATAAAATGTTTGGCGATATCCTCATAAAATTATTAATTTTTTAAAAGATTTTATGTAGTTTAAAAAAAGTTTGCTTATTTTCAATTAAGATAGTTTTATCTTATAGACTTTGGGTGAATTGTTTTTAGAAAAAGATTGACATTGGTAAATCATTTTAGGAAAAAGAAAATTAGCCAAATGACAAATTTAGTTTTGAGATTTTTTTTTTTGAAGTGGTGCATCTTATTAAGATATTGATTGATTGGTTGCAACATAAATATGCTTGTTGCTCGACCTTCCTCTATGCAATTTTTTTTTTCACTAACAATACCCCATAATGCCCCTTTTCACATGCCTCCCTTAAAAAGGGCCCATTATTAAGTTAGATACACCTAAAAGTTGTGTCTTAGAAATGCTTTTACTACCTAAATACTAGTCTTTAAAAAAAGAAGTTTGGACATTAATTGACAATTGTGGCTAACAACAACATATAAGCTCAATATACTATAATATTGATGTCAATGGTAATAGTCACAAGGGAGTGGCACATCCTACAATCATATTGGTTAGTTGGTTGTGCCGTTTTGCCTTCCTAAATAAGAAATGCCCATTACTAATTTCAATATGCCTAAAATCCATGCGACTTTGAATTGATTTTACGACATAAATATCTCTTTATATAAAAATTAATTCCACATTATTTGAGAGATATGACTTACAATCACATATAATCTCGAATATACTATGATATTTATACCAATTACCCAAATATACTAATTCCAAATTACCCAAATATACTAATTCCAAATTGGTTAAGAGATATAACTTACAACATATAAACTCTCACACATAATCATTTTTAGTGGACTTAATGGTTAAGAACACATGCTTCTTTGTAAGCGCTCACAAGTTCAAATCTACATGGAAATAGATTATATACATTTTCATAAATTTTAACATTTGAATTATTTTTTCATAAACTTTAACATTTGAATTATTGGATAGAAACGAGTCGCTTATCTTACAAACAAATAAATATCACACACCAATTTAACATCTAACTTAACTTTGACCTTCGACTCTTACAAACAAAAAAATATCACACACCAATTTAACATCTAACTTAACTATGGCCTTAAAATTAATTTATTATCTCATTATTGATAACAATTCATCCGAGAATGTCTTTTGGATTAATCACATTATTGTTTGTTGGTCAATGTTTTGAACTATCTAATGTGGTTCACCCTGAGAACAAAGTTGAAAAACTAATCTAGTATTAGATTTCAATAACATAGATGCATCGAGTTCCAGAAATAACAGTGAAGAAAATAAATTATTTTAATTAAAAGTGAACTTATGATAAAGACAATGTTTGAATTAAAAGTAAACGTTATGATAGAGAATGAATGCATCTATGTTATTTAAACTTAATAATATATGCTATTTAAACTTAATAATAGATTTGTTTTTTCAACTTTGTTTTGAGAATAAACCACATTAAATCGTTTAAAAAAACATCAACCAACCAACAATAATGTGATTAAAACATTGTCATAATAATGAAAATGATTATAGATCACAAAAATTTAACTCATTCATCCTGCCAACATATTAGGTAAGCAGTTGTCTATAATGCGACTTTTTGAAAGTCTTTCCGGTGGGTTTTTCTGGTCAAAATCCGGCAGCAATTTATTGGAATCGCAAGTTTGATAGCTAGTTTATGCACAATCAAAGCGTCCCAGGGATTTTTCAGGGTGCTGAATCCAAATATGCAGTTAAAAAACTATTTTAACTACAACAGATCAAGATTTAACCTCAATTTTTTCTGCTGGATTCCGTCATCGAAATCTCCAAAAAAAATAGCATTATAGACAACTCCATTAGGTAATGCTAATACGGATTGGTTAAAGAATGTGAACTACAACAACAGAACAACATCTTAGGTAATGCTAATACCGATTGGTTGAAGAATGTGAACTAGAACAACGTAACATACTAGTGATCGAACTTGTGTGAACATGCTCGTCGAGTGTATTCCTCCCCCACATAAAAGCCCTCTCTCTCGCAACTTTTCGAAGTGCAACACTTTACCTAGACTGCAGATCTGTTCCTTTTTCATTGGGAGCAAAAGGAGCGCATTGGTTGTTTTCATGATGACCTACCGAGTTTTCTTCACAAGACGGGAGCGCGAGTCCTCCATCAGAATGCCCTGAAGTTCCATGGAAACTGATTTAATTCCGGATTTGAACGTCCAGCAAATGCACTTAAAATCTTCGTTTCATTGAGCTCTCCATCAAACCCTTTCTCGTTCCTTTAAAACCCTCGCCAAGATCCTCCAAAACCCTCGTCAAGATCATAAGCATTTCGTAGCAAAGAGCTTACCAGTGGCGTTTTTCTGACAAAGCCATTCCGATTTTCTAAGTGTAACTCCATTTCCTCGACCTAAACAATCGTTTGTCCGTTTCCTTGTCGAAAACAATTGTTTTACTGCGACTCTGGACAAAAAGAGAGCCATTTTGGACAAACCAGAAGGACGGACGGAGGTTTTTCTCTAGTTTTCTCGTGCAGCAATGGGGGATTACGGCGATGCCTTTATGCGCAACAAAGATGCGGCGGTTCAAGCGCGGACGAAGGCCCAAAATCGAGCCACAGTTCTGCAGTTAAAATTGGTAAGTTCAAATCTCTGAAAATAACCTTTTAAATATTTATTTCTCCGTGATCGTTTACGCTTGAAATCCTAAGAGTTAAATTCTTAGGGTGTACGTCCCATTGTTGCAACACTGAAAAATATAACCCACCTCTACAGCTACTTCGTCGCAAAGGCTTGTGACTAAAACCCCAGGCTTAAGTTATCTGTGTTATATATACTTGTCTATTTCGTCAGCTAGTCTAGATTTACTCGGTAGATCCCGTGCTTGTAAAATTGATGGATGGAAAATAACACGTGATAATTTCAAATCAGTTTACAGGGTTTGTGGATTCTAAAGGTTATTACAAAGCGTTAATTCGATGCATGCTATTTCTTTACTGAAATATTTAAGTCTTTAACAAAATTCCAGTTCCGAATTTACTGATATTTAGATTTACACTCAAACCTTGTAGCAGGTTACTATACTTGTGCGCATTATGATTCATTCTATTGTTTGTGCAAACGGGTTGATCCATAGATCTTAGAAATACGATTTAGTAGATTAGATAGACGACCGATATTAATGTTAGGGGCCATCCGCTGGCAGATGAATGTGGTAAACTTTCGTGAAAACTTTTCTGATACATTTGCTACTTTATAAGTCATCTCTTAAGAACTCCAAATCCGGTTATGTTTTGCCTGTAAAAGAAGCATTTATATTAATAGAAGAAAATATTGGGGGAAGTAGAAGTCCAGTTCCCAAGTATCCAGATTGCCGGGCCTTTCCAAACGTCATCATCATATACATAACTCCTTTTATCACTCTTCCTTAATCTCTTTCCGTTCAGGTTTGCCTTTCTTAGCCTTAATTTCTTTTCATCAAAGCTTGATGATTTTTTCAGTTAAAAATTGATGCAGTCAGCAGAACATTGTGTTATCCATCTGAGTCTTTTGGGTTTCTCCACTTGGATGATTCCTTCCTCATCTTACTGTACTCTTCTCGTATTAGGATTGCCCTTTTATGGAGATAAGAAGAGTGGGTGCTGTCAAAACTAAGCTGTTTTAGCTTTGCAATTGTTGGGCATGATTCTTCCAAGCAGATAGTTTTGTCGCCAAAAGCTTTGTAATATTTCGGATCCCTTTATTCCAATTATGTCACCAAACTCTTTTAATGTTCCTTGTCTGCAGTTTAAATTTAATTTGGCCAATTTTGTGTATTTTCCTCATTTCTCTTAGAATACACATCAGTCACTGACATTGTTATTTGTGAAGTACGATACCCAATATTTCTTTTGGTTTAATATGCTGTATATAGTATGTCTGAAGTGACCCTTCATTAAGTTATCTATGCCCATTATTTCAATTTGTCTGGATTTGGAAACTCTTTATCTAATTTTTTGTTTCCTCGGAAAAAAAATTATATTTTCATCCATATAGATTGAAAGTTACACTGTGTAGATGCTTTTAACCATTTTTTGATATCTTCAAGAGATAGACTGATAAGCAAGGCAAAAAATATGCCAGTTCATGCCATCTAACAGTCCTAAAATATTACTTCATTGAGCATCCATTGAGGGATCCAAATAGTCTTCAAACATCATTTGAAAAATTTATAAAATGTCTGTAATGGCCAGAGTAAATAAAAGAGTTATCGATAGGAACTATTTGAAAAGAGTAAAAACGATAGCATAGCTGCCCGAGCAGTCATCCAGAACAAGATTCTCAAACAAGGTTGTGAAAATATGCAGAGGACTGATCCTCTTTGATTTCATGCACATGCCACAAACCTGAAGCCAACTGCAAACTTGCCTTTCAGAGAGCATCAGCTTCTCCATTCCTTTCTCTGTAAACGTGTTGGAAAGAGATAACTTTAAAAAGAAATTTGTAAAGTAGAAGTTCCTCAACAATCTTTGTCTGAGTCATCCATGCCCTTCATTTCAATTTTCTAGTTTTGGAAAGCTACTATGAGCCTTTAGATGTTTTGGATTATATTTCTTTAAGTGCTAGTTTATAGATTCTGATTCTCTGACTCTTGTTGATTATGTGCAGATAGGGCAAAGTCACCCAACAGGTCTTACTAGCAATCTACTGAAGCTTTTTGAGCCACGGCCTCCGCTTGAATATAAGCCACCACCGGAGAAGAGAAAAATGCCATCATACACTGGTATAGTTAAACCTTCTGCTTATGTTCTTTCTGAGACTTCTTTCTAACCTGTGCATTCTCTTAAACAATGGTTTGTTATTGGCCTTTACCATTTTCTATTAATTAGTTGAATCTGTGATCTATGCTCATTGTGTTTTCTAGCAATTCTACATACATGATTAGCATGGGCGGGTCTTCTCATTTGAAGAACTGAGGACAGAGGGAATGAGTCATTCTCTAAATTTATAGATCCTCTTCAACAGAACCCTAGATTGGGATCAGTGTTATCAAAATCGGACTGGAACTGGTGGAACCGACCGGTCCAACTGGTTTGGGGACCAAACTGGTCTGGTTCGAAGTTTGCAACCGGAAATGGCCGGTTCGGTGCCGAACTGGCCTTTTTTCGCCGAACTTTCCGGTTTTGTTCCGAACTGGCCGGTTCAGTATAAGTTGATCAAAGATGTTTGAAACATAATTTTTAATGAAAAAATAGGAATTTTGAGTGGAGCAGCCTAATATTCAAGCCTTATGGCCCTGGTATTTCTATGCAATTCATGGTAATGTTAAATTCTTGAAGTAAAAGTGAGATTCTTCTGACTTAAATTTTTAACGTTACCATTTACTTCAAGAATTTAACATTACCATGAAACGACTTAGGATATTTGAGAGTGGTTATGACCTCATTGGATTTCATATGGAGAAAGTAGAATTTTAGATCTCACTCAAAATCCAGCAGACACAGTTTTTCAGGATTTCAGGATTGGGGGGATTTCAATCTTCCCATTGGATTTGGTCATATACAAGGGTATGGAACTAGTATTTAATCAAGAGCACCAAACCCTCTATGTACCTTGATGTTAGTGGGATTGGTTGTCGAACTCCTCTATCACGACCCTACTAAAAATGTATCCATTACTCAAACAAAATCTTGACTCGACATTCTACGTTTTTTCTATGTTATTTTAATGCTTAGAGGGTGATATTGATGACGGAAATCTCAATATAGGCAACGATTTTGATGATTGCAGGCATTTGTTGTAGTATTATTTTTTTGGGATGCTAGAGGTCATCTAGAGCCTGTTTGTTGCTGTATTTTACTATTTTCGGTTCAGAGACTGATTACACTCTATGCTATTTTGGACACATGCACCCTTACATGTTATATAAATCAGAACTTTTGCTTATTTGTTTATAAATAATTTGGATTCATATAGATGCACATGAATATATATGTTTTTCTTTAAAATTTGAATATTTTGTGTGTTTTTGGTCGACTGGTTTTTTACCGGTTCCGGTCTGGTTTTGATGGGTTCTCAGTTCAGAGGGTTTTCCGGTTCGGTTCTGATAACATTGGTAGGGATGCTAGCTTTGCGATTGCCATGTTTTCTAGCAAGTCTACATGCATCACAAGCATGAGTTGGTCTTCTCATTTGAAGAACTGGCTAAGGGAATGTCATCCTTCGAATTTAGAGATCCTCTTCAACTGACAACTAGGCTCATCCTCCAAATTTAGAGATCCTCTTCAACTGACCCCTAGGCTGGGATATTCTCTTTGTTGGCTTGCGTTGGGATGCAGAAAATATAATTCTTAAATGTATATTGTGTAGGATGCCAGAAAATGGTGTTGGCTAGCCTATATGTCAGGTTTGAGTCTGTTCAGGCCCCAGGGTTCACGTCCTTTATTTCAGGTCAAGATATGTTGGTTTTTACTCTTTTTCAAATGATGCCAAGATCTTGCAAAGTTCTTTTATGGGGATTTCATTTTGTTGTTTTATTATGCAAATTGTTATTAAATCTCCATTCTGGTTGTCAGGTTGCTCTTAAGTTTTGAAGTTTGCTTTCTTTGTGAACAGGGATGGCACAGTTTGTCCAAAATTTTGCAGAGCCAGGAGATACTGAGTATGCTCCTCCTGTTCCACATGTTGAAACTCCGGTATATTTTATCATTCTCTGGCTTTTGTTTGTATTGAGTGTCGACAATAGAATTAGAGGGTTCTTGAATTTGTATAATGGGCTAAGTATTGCATTGAATATCTTGGACAGGGTTAATTTCTCTCGTTTGACTTTGAAAATAAGGTCAAAACATATCAGATATATTCTCAAGAGAGGGCTAAACTCTTTCCTATTCTCATCCTTCTGATAATTTTTTATTTTTATTTTTGCAAGGCATGAAGGTGGTAATATTCCTAGATTTTTATTGTATGTGTAAGAAATATTACTTCATAGGGTCTTATGATATGCCAAATTGTTCTATGGATATCTGATTCAGGTGTTAACAGTTATATATGAAATACATTTTCTCATTATAGTTTTCTGGAATTAGCAATAATGGAGTCCAACTAATGGAAAATCTAAGACATTTCCTATGATTATTATGGTCACTAGCAATATAGCATAATATAATATGATTTCTTTGGTTCCAACAGTCTTGTTGGCGAAGTGGTTATACCGGGGAGGGTTTCAAAAGGAAATATTGGATTTTTTAGATGTTCAATATTTTGTTTTCATTGCGTCAATTCCAAATAAGAATGCAGCTTACACTGATCTTAGTTTGGTTTGTTTCTTCTCAAATAAGTTTTTATCGTTTTCTATTTAATTCTAGGGACATATGACATCCAAGGCAGATAGTATCAGAATGATAAAACATGAGCTAGTGTTGTAACTTGTGATACTGAGTTATATGATGAAAACATTTAATTATGAGATCTGTGTTTTCTCGGTGATTAAGGACAGCTATTAATTGCCACATTGCGATCTTGCTATGATGTCATTTGATTTAGCAGGCAATTGCAGCAGCAGTCGATTCCTTTTCCCATATCCCCACTTTATCATGTTGCATTATTTTGTGGAGTTTTGATAACATATTAAATAAGCAGTGGTAAGAAAACTTGGAAATTTGTTATATCTTAATCTGTTCTTTGTCCATATGAAGCAATGGTAAGAAAACTTGGAAACTTGTTATATTAGCCTGTTCTTCGTTCATATGAATTTTATTTATATTATCAAAGTCTTTTCTACCATTTTTTTCTAAAATGATTTATGTCAGGCTTTGCCATAAACTTTACTAATGTGTATAATGAGTTTGAATGGTTGGTAGGGGCTACCTCACTTTTTGTCATACCATATGGCGCTGTTCTGGGCAGTAACATAGGGTAGAAAATGGTGACAGAGTTGGATTTAAAACTAGAAGGTGAATATTATAATAAGCAGAAGAAAATAAATCAACACTGTTCAAAATGAAATGTCATTATTTTATATTTAATTTGAAATCATGCCTTGAAATAAATAATAAGGATGCAATAGAAAGAGTAGAGCTCTGGCAAATGCGTAATTACAGAAAGCTGTCAAGACACTAAACTATAGGACAATCTAACATTTTTGGGGTTAAATTACTTTGCTGTTTCTGCATGTCGGATCTGATTTACATGTAAATCTTTCATTTCAGAAATTAGTCTCTAAAACTATTATAGAGATTTGATGGAATATACATATACAAACATTGTTTTGTCCATCCACAACACTTTCTAAGGCTTTTCAAAAATTCTGATACCTTTAGTGTTGTTGAGTTTAGTATATCACAAGAAGTTTAACAGTTACCTGACCACATTGCATTCGTTTGGAATGCATTACTAATGTAGATTTACTTGGAATGATAACATAATGGCCAGGCAAACAGTGAAAAATAACGATAACATAATGGCCAGGCAAACAGTGAAAAATATAATAACTGTATTTGCATTGGAGATGGATTTGAATAGTAACTTTAAACTCTGAGAAACAAATAATCTTTTTGAAGCCCTAAATATGATTCTAGATAAATATCTGTGTTAAGTTGCACTAAAACAGATCTGGAGATGGGGGAAATGGACATGGTGAATTTTCAGAAAAGGCTAGATACAACATATGGTGTGGATCTTTTCTTTTGTATGTATAGGCTACCCAGCATAAGAAATTAGAATCAACACAACTTGTACTACTGATTGCCCAAGAATCTTAGGATAAAAACTTGGGATTTTCTGATGTTTTGTCATTTTTAGGCTGAGATGTGGGGTTGTTTCTGGCTGGATAGATTTCCTAACATTGGCTAACTGTGCTAGAAATGTCCGTCAGGCCTGAAATGCTATTTCGAGAATCTGAGGCATCTGTGAAATGTTTCATTCTAGTTTTTCCCATATTTCCCCTGTTTCAGTGTCCAAAATGCCGAAGGGTGTATCACATTTCTGGTAGACATTTCTAGTAACAGTGTATCACACACTTCTGGTAGACATTTCCAGTGACAGTGTTTGTCAGTACTTGTGGTCCTGTCCATCTTGCTTTATAAGTGTGTAAGTACCATTCCATGATGTGCTTAATATCATTCAATCATGCACATGCTTGCGAGACCATAAATGGAAATCTCAAGGAGCGTTACTTTTTTTTGCTAGTGTAGGAACCTTGGCTACTCTATATCAGGTTATCATTCTCATAACAATGGGAGTTATATTTCAGGTCACTATGAAACACAGTATCCTATAATTCAATCAAATATGGTTGGCACTTTTTTTGATATTGTTTTGAGTATTGCTCTGTTTGTATGATCATATAATCCTCCTATCCTGTTTTTTAAGAAGTCTATACTTGATGTCTAGTCCTGACCTAGTTAATTGTATCCTAAACAGTGATATATTCTCTATTGCCATGCCTTTTTAGGGTGTCTATCTTACTTTATAAGTGCATATTACCATTCCATGATGTGCTTAATATCATTCCATGATGCAAGTGCTTATTGCCATTCAATCATGCACATACTTGTGAGACCATAAATGGAAATCTCAAGGAGCCATACTTTTTTTGCTAGTGTAGGAACCTTGGCTACTCTATATCAGGTTATCATTCTCATAACAATGGGAGTTATATTTCAGGTCACTATGAAACACAGTATCCCATAATTCAATCAAACATGGTGGGCACTTTTTTTTGATATTGTTTTGAGTATCGCTCTGTTTGTATGATCATATAATCCTCCTATCCTGTTTTTTAAGAAGTCTATACTTGATGTCTAGTTCTGACCTAGTTAATTTATCCTAAACAGTGATATATTCTCTATTTCCATGCCTTTTTAGGGAACAGTTAATGAATATTCAATTCAGACACTTTTTTCCCTTCTTCCAATTTAGTGCCATTTATTTGAATCCAGCCCTATTTTTATTATCCAATAAGTGTTCTTTAGATTTTGGCTTCTCTTATGAGATTCTTCTCCATATTCCCCAAGATTTTTCCACCATATCACCACTTTTAGGGGTGAGGGTTGTTCATATTTGCCGAGACCCATTGATGCATGTTAAGTTCTTTCAGCTGTTGAATCTGTGCTATGCTTGTGCTGGTGAATCTATTAATTAGAAACCAATGGCTGTGAATGTGACTTTGGCAACTGAAAGATGCCTTGTAGTTGCAAACATTGGCATCAGGAAAAAAAATTACCTGGGTTCATGAACTCAGGACATTAGAGAAATGTTTTGAGATGTGCAGTATTACCAAGGGGCATACCATCCAGTGGATGACAAATGAATAAAGTATTGGTGAATCTGCGCCCCTGTGATAAAAGATGGATTCGTTTTCAAATAAGTTGAGGTCCATTTAACAATCTAGACTATTCTGTCGTCTGCCTAACAGCTAGTTTGCTTATTAATATCCTTTGATTATTGTATGCCATTGATTCAGTAATAATTCTCCAGTCTTGTTATATTAGATGATAACTCTCTTTGGAGTTGCAATCTTATCTAGATATGTGATAATTTGAATAATCTAGGAACCAACAATCCTTATAACTGAAAGTTGAATGCAGTTAGTTTTGAAGCTTATTGTGTGTTCTGTGGAGCTGGTGTTTTTTGCTTTAATTGTTTTTCTGTTGAGCATCTTATCGGCGTTTTTTCTACTTATAAGATATTACAATAATGTTAAATTTGAAATGGTTGGACTGGGTCAATGTATTTACTGAGTATACAGGTATTTACTGGGTGAAAAAAATAGTGACATTTTCTGTTGTTTTGAAAATTATCCTATTTTTTTCTTGTATTTCTTCCATCTAACAGACTCAAAGGAGGGCAAGAATACATAGGCTTCGATTGGAGAAAGGTGCTGAACAGGCAGCAAAGGAGCTTGAGAAATGTAATATACATTATTTTCTATTTTCTTAACACAAATTGTAAATGTTGGTAGTTCCATGCTATTATATGAAGTGATATGGCTAATTTCTTTTAATGTGCCATGTATTTGGAAGCTGTGTAAGTAAGGTGGTCTTCCATTATTGGTTTTATCATTTATGTGACTTAGTCACATCTGATTTTCCCTAAAATGCTAAAGAGCTTAGTGGATGATAGTAGGTACCAGTAGAAGTTTAGTAACATTGCAGTGATTGATGTAGATGACCCTACCAAAGATCCAAATGTATCAGGAGATCCCTACAAGACACTGTTCGTTGCAAGACTGGTAATTTGCCTTGGTACATCTTGTTTGTCTAGCTTTTGATTAATACATGAAATTTGAATATGCCCATGCAGATGTAGTGGCTATCTTGTGACTGCTTTTCTTATTCTTGCTATATAGTACAAGGAATGCTTAAATTTGTTTTTTCTATGATTCTACTCAGCTTATCTGTGCATTTATACAGAGTTATGAGACAACGGAGCATAAGATCAAGAGAGAATTTGAGGTCTATGGGCCTATCAAGCGGGTAGGTATTTTAGAGCAATGCCCAAAGGGGCCTAGACTTGTTGCTCTTGGGTAAGAATTCTTGCTGGATCATGTTTCTGTGTCAGGTTTTGCACTATACATGATGCTTCTGCTCAGTTGTATTTTAAAGCTGTTGTACTGTTTTTCATCACTCATTCCTAGACTGTGCTCATCATGCTTAGAATTGGAGCATATGAAAGTTTGTATTTATTTGCGACTTGGGTACGTTGCATTTAAGGTTTTTCTTACAGGAAATTTTCATTCAAGATAAATGTTGATCAAAGTTAACTTTCCACATTAGTCTGATTGTATTCTTCTAGAATTCCATTTTAAGCATTTAGTTTGCTTTAAGTATATCATCCTTGGTAAGGGGGAAAGCTCCATGTATCTTTTGGTAAGTCAGCCACCTGCATGCTTGTTTTCTGCCAACACAATTGCCATGATGGTGGTGCATTCCCAGTTGAACTTGCGTGGCGAAGCTGTACACCTCAAAGGTGAGCACGGCCAGTGAGGCGTAGTGCCTGTCTGCCGTGCCAGTTTAGGTTTAGAAGTTTGAAATATTGTAGGGTGTAAGCTTGAGTGGTGCTCTGTGTATGCGCTTCTTGCTAGATAGACTTGGCAAAAATGCAGAGTAATAGCATTCTATAATTTGCTATTTTTGTGATATGTGCTATATTCAGGTTCGTCTGGTCAATGACAATGTTACAAACAAGCCAAGAGGTTATGCATTTGTGGAGTATATGCACACACGTGATATGAAGAGTATGTGTTTTGTAACATTTTTACCAAGCCTTTTTGTTATAATATGCTGTTAAATTCTCTATTTTTATTTATTTTTTGAATTTTGTTAAAATCATTATTTAATTGCTTCTTTCCAAGTGCATGACAATTGCGTTGCATACATTATATTTTGCAGCTGCCTACAAGCAGGCAGATGGCCGCAAGATAGACAATAAGAGAGTGCTTGTGGATGTTGAGCGTGGAAGAACTGTCCCAAATTGGCGACCTCGAAGGTTGGGTGGTGGCTTGGGATCTACTAGGGTTGGTGGTGAAGAAGTCAATCAAAAGTACTCTGGACGGTTGGTGACATTTGCTCTTCCACAAAGATTTTTGAATGTTTAGTTTTATGAGATAATTTATTGGTCAAAGCTTGATGGTTGTTTCTCCACTATAACAGAGAACCTCAGCTACTTTCAGCTGGACCACCACGGATAGAGGAACCAAAGATAAGAGAAGAGCGGCATGATGATCGGTAATTCTGATTTTTCAAATTTTTCTTTTCTGTGGCTGATTTTCTTGTTATGATTGAATTTATGCTCTAGCTTTCTTTTGTTTTTAGCAGTGAAAGGGACAATGATCGTGACCGCGATCGTGACAGGAAGGAGAGGGAACGAGAACTTGAACGATCACATGAGAGGTCACAAGAGAGATCACATGAGCGTAGCCGAGGTAGGGATCGAGATCGAGACTATGATCATGATCGTGATCGTGACGTCACAAGAGAACATGATAGATATCATAGAGATAGGGACAGAGACAGAGGTGAAAGGGACAGAGACAGAGGTGAAAGGGACAAGGACAGAGGTGAGAGGGACAAGGACAGAGGTGAAAGGGACAAGGACAGAGATCGCGGTCGTGATCGTGATCGCCATCGTGATCGGGAACGTGATCGGCCTCGTGAAAGAGAAAGAGAGAGAGATCGTATAGAACGTTCTCATTCACATGATTATGAACGGGAGAGGTGAACAACTTCATAAAGGTTTTTAACAGTAGGTAAAAAGGGTGAGAACATATTATTCTTTTACAGCATTTTATATTTGCCACAAACAATGAAAATACAACAAGACTTCATTTTAAAGCATTAATGGAACCTATAGTGGCTCTGATAGAGGTGTGTTCAGAAGTTATATAACAGTGAATTTGCAGACTGGGATATAGATATTTTGGGAGTAGTTCAAAGCTGATGCCAAATGATTATTGCTGATATTGATCTATTGGTGCAGTGCTGTGTTCTATTAATGATCTCTCTTTATGCAAGTGTTCTGAATGTTAGGATTATTACGGAGGTGTCGATTCCCCTTTTAAAATCGTTCAAACATTCGATTCTTCCACTATTTTCTTATAATGTGGTTCTGGTAATTTCTTCAACAATTGACATGAAAGCTTATATGTGTCTTATCCATTTGGAGGCATTACCATGATTGCAGTTGTCTTTTGTTTGTTTTATCTGCATGTACTATCTTACTGTTTATAGAAGTTACACTGATCCATACATGAACATGAATCTTCTCTTAGTATGTTTCTAGCTGTTAACCATATGCAAGATAATGAACTGCAGAACTTTTACAACAATGGAAATTCTCTGTTTATAGTATCAAGTTTATATTGAAAAGATTGGTGATACGGATGTTTCCAATAATAAAAAATCCCATAGATTGCTCACAATGTAAGGTGTGATGTTCCATGTTATGTATGTCAGGTGGATCATTCTACTGCCGTAAGGTTTGGATTTAATAGAGAAGCTTGGCTCAATAAATAAACATAATAGATTTCCTGTATAGATTTGGCATTTATTACAAAAGCTGCTTGTAATATACTGCTATTAAAGGCTTGATAATTCCATGGAACTGTAGATTTTTTTAATTCAAGTGTTTTGATATGCAGGCAAGTGCAGTGTAAGAGGTCGGCGTTTTTAATGAATTCAACGAAATGAAATTATAACTGGCTTATTTTATTTGGTGAGATGAAAAGTATAGTTTTCATTCAATGGCAGCATGTCCTTGATAAGAAAACACAATATCCATTCTTATTAGGGGGAGTCCACTGCCCTTGGTCTCCTTGATGGTATGCGTTTCTTATAGCTTATACTGTTGAGGCTTCTTAGAATGTTTTGGTACATTGCCATATCTTGATTACAAATGCCAACAATCTAGTTCAGCACGTTTGCTTGTGCAAGGTCAATGAAGGTGGGGGATAAATTTACAATGGCTTTCTTCCTTTTAATCTTTATTATATCCTATATTTCTTCTTTGGTAAATGGACTGGCACAAATTGAGTATACAGATCCTTTATGCATGCACAATTATACTATATTTATAGAAAGTTGGGGGAAGGGGGTAGTTGTTGTTTTTGTGAGATTCTCAAGTCTTCGAGGTAATGACTACACATAGACTCATGTTATGCTATTCTCAATCTGAGGATGGAAGGCACTGGTATCCATTTCAAAATTTCTGCAATCTATAAATTCTTGAAAACTTTCGATGTCTTTTAGAGAAACTCAAGTCCCAAGTTGAAGACGATTATTTTCTATTATGACATTGAAGGTAGTTTTCAGTTATCTGGCTGTCATTGTGATTGAGAAAGTTTAGCTCCATCTTGTCAACAAGGAGCTGATAAATCATTATATGAGATTGATATTCAATATGGAGACTGAAGATCTAGCTTTTCTTGTCTAAAAGATCATTATCCTCTATCATTTAAAGGATATGCAGCTGTAGTCCAGGTTGTTATCATCTCATATCTGTTTTGTATATATATATATATATATATATACAATTTTCAGTTCCAGCTCCAAAATTCATTGCTAAATATTATTCTTAGCATTGTCTAAACTCCTTTTGCCTTCGATATAGTCAGTGTAAAAATTATGTTGAGATGATTACTTGTGTGCAACAGATTTTTAGCATTGTACGATAGCTTCAAAAGTTTATGACTATCTTTTTTATTGTAAATTTAAGTAAAAGTAATGGCTTTTGTATTAAATAGGCAAGGTAATTGTAATCATCCCTGGTGAAATCATTGTACAATAGGTTCAAATGTTTATTACAGTATTTTTTATTGTAAACTCAAGTAATGGCCTTTGTAATAGGCAAGGTAATTGTAATCATCACACCCCAGTGAAAAAAATCAATTGATATAATTCATGTCAACAAGTTTATGAATGCAACGATCTTTTGTTTTTTTTCCTTTCCATGTAACCACCGTGCATGGAAAATCCTTGGAGACTTTGCTCCCATTAACTGAGAGTAACCAGGGCAATTCACCAGTGTCTATCTACTAAGCACCCAACTTCAAAAGGGGTCAAGAGAATTGAACTTGTAACCTCCCCAACTTGGGGGAGACATCTTAATGGTATGGTTAATGACTGCTTGAGCTAACCTTTGGGTTTGACAGACTTTTTTGATATTAATCTCAATTATGTCTCTTTGTTTTCCTATTTTCTTATGTGTTGTGCCATTTCAAGTCATTTCTCTAAATTCTCCTATATCATTTAGAAAATCAATTTGAAGATATGTTAGTTTGAATTGTGCACTGTACAAATGAGTGAGAGGAGCTTGAGCTAAACGCGTAGTTAGAAAAAAAAGCACCTTGTGAAATATTTGAGGAGGCATATGCATATAATAAACAATATTCTACTTCGATGAAACAATCGAGCAAATGACATTCATCGTGTTGTGACTTTAATAATTCGGAAGAAGAGTCGTGTGGCTTATAGCCTATCTGTCTCTATAAAAGGTAATTAAGAGCAGGTTGCAAGCCCGAGTTTGTAAGATAATTATTTATAAAAGGTAATTAAGAGCAGGTTGCAAGCCCGAGCTTGTAAGATAATTATTAGTAAGAAACTTTACTTGCGATCATTCATTGGGCTTTCCATCTTATTGTACTAAAGTTGGAAGGAAGAAGCTCTCACAAAGTTTTCGGTCGTATCAAGCAAATAGATTTGATTGGTGCTGCTATCCAGTGACTCATAACACTCGTTACCTTAATAAACAAGGCAAACCTCCATAGCCCCAAAAGCAAAATTAACGTTATCAACATTAGCCATCAACATTGGCAAAGCTCCTGAAAGCATATTGCTACAGTTAAAATCAAGCCTGTTCAAAAACAGTGCCTATATTTATAGCTTTCTTAGCAGAAATAAAAGGGTGAACTTGATTCCTCATATCCAAAGGGAAAATTTTTAATAGGTAGTACTATAAGGTACTTGGAAAGAATTCACAACATGGCAATATTAAATATCCAGAAAAGTGTGGATTTTAGAAAAAGTTTGAAAGAGGAAAAATGGTTAGAATGTGGACAAAAGATTAGCATTATATTGTTATAGTTTACTACTGCTTGCATTTGCTTCATGCTTGTTTGTCGCTAAGTTTGTTCTCCTTGTGTTCTTTGAGTTCAGAAATTCTTTTTTTTTTTTTATCAAACTCTTTAACGGGTGCTTCAATACTACAACCCTTCGGAAGTTTTAAAAACAAATTATTCACAATCAAAAGCTATTTAATGAGCGTTTCAATATCTCAATCCTTTCACAAGTTTAAAACCAATTGCAAGGATCATGAGCATCATAATGGAATTCATTGTCAACATTAATAGAATTTTATACATTTATACCTCGTAATTGTAAAAAAAAAGTCAACTAATTTGAAGTTGGGAGTGTTGTGATTTTAAATGAAAGATGAAAGTTGAGAATTCTAGCTTCTATCATTGTTGAAAATTGATTCAAAATGTGTTATCTTATGAACAATTGTTACCAGTATTTTCTTTCTTGTTTTACCCACCTATTCCATTTAAAAATAGAAGTCTCAGGTTTTCTATGGTAGGTTGTGATTTTGCTAGATTATCTAAAGGTGGAAGTTAGTGTTAGTGTTTGTTGATGAGATTTATTTTTTCTTGGAAGTATTCCAAATGGCACAAATGGTCTTAAGAGAGCTTTGTTAATGTCGAGGTTTATTTCCTCTTGCATGTTACCCATACCTTGCTTAAGGGATGCCCTTATACTGTGCATTTGCTAATGTGACGATGTCACTTCATTTTAATCGACAATTTGGATTGTTGGGGTTTTCTAGGATTTTTAGTTGAAGCCCATGAAGGGCATAGGCACATAGGAAATTAAGCACATAGGCAGAGAACATAGGCCCCTCAACAATTTAGCACATAGGCAGAGAACATAACCAAATAGCAGATGGACTTTCAAAGAGGGCTCATCAAGTTAATCTTAAATAATTTGGGGAGACAATGTTATAGATGTTGGGGAATCTCCATTTCTTTGGTAATTCTTGTTTTTTTTTTTTTTGTATAATTTTGTGTATCTTTTGCTTTTTTGAATCTGCTAGCTACATTATTTCTCATGCATGAGATTGGATGGAAAAGATATGGGAGGTATTATGATACACTATGTATATCCACAGTGGCCACATTGTTGGTTGACTGACTTCTTTCTATCCTCTTCTAAGTTTTGGAACCATTCTGCATATTGGACTTATGTGTTCATATGATGTATATAGTGCAGTTTTTTTTGTTTTGTTTTTTATTATTATTATTATTTATTTGTTTATTAATTCTTTTTCAGAATGGGAAGCATGTTTGCTTTCCAAATGAATTTACGCTGTAATTAGTTAAGGATGGATGATGTCTATATTTGTATTTTGATCCTATATGATATACATTATGTTCTTTTTTGTACTGGAAAAAAAGGGCATCCTTGTAAAGTCCTTACTCGTATTTGGTAATGTGATGATGCTTTTTCACTTCAATCCACCATGTGGATTGGTAGGTCTTTTTTTGGATTTTTGGTTGGAGCTCATGAAGGGGGGCATCCTTGCAAATTTCTCTCTGGGTGTCGAAATTAGATATATATCTTTGTATGTTCTTCTAGATGTTGAAACAAGATATGCATCCTTGTATGATCATTACCAAAATAGGGAAATGATAAGATTTCTGAGAAGAGATTGAAAGTACAATGCTAAGGCCATAAGAGTAACCTTATGTTCCTTGAGAACTATATGTTGTTCCTCAACACATTTTTTTGATGTTCAACTATTCCGAAACTTATTACCAATCCTGTAGGACACGGATGAATAAAGGTTCTTTAACAAATGAATGCCTTAAAATATCCTTAAATGTGGGAGTATATATAATAACCATGTAATGAACCTGTGGCCTTTTTAGGCTTTTGGTTGAAGCCCTCTAAGGGGGTATCCTTGTATATTCTTTTGGGATAAGAAATCACTAGGCAAGTTGTGTCAAAGTAATATATGCACTTGAAAGTCGCAACATAATCTAACTTTTGATTTTAGATATAATATGTTCAAAATCTAGATGCCTTCACCTCAACAAAAACAAAAACCCTAGTGTAGGTGTTATTATTCCATAAAGTAGTATATAAGAAGATTAAAATATATCTTTAATGGCACTCACCAATAAATTGAAGGGAATACCTCTTCCATAACTGAAGAGTTTCATGATCTCTACTTAGATAGGGAGATAGGATAAGATTTTTGCAAAGGGATGAAAGTACAATGTTAGGTTGCATGAATAACCTCGTGATCCTAGAAAGCATGGGCGTTTCTCAACACCTTTTTTTGGGTTTTTAGTTATTATAAAATCCATGATAGAGTCATGAATTTTATGATAGAAATGGCTCTTAGGATCTTCAAATTTAGAAGGCTTTGGCTAAAGGTGATTGAAGTGATAAGTCCATAAGAGGTAAAATATTTCCATATTGCAAAAATTGTAGCGTTTAAATATTTCTTGATGCATGTGCCTCCTTGCATTGAGTGAGAAAAAATCCTTGCAGAGGTAACTCTAAAGAAAGAATTTGATTGATAACCCCCTTATACGAAAGAGGGTAGTGTGTTCTTCATAGAACTCATGGGTTGTATGGATTAAACTTCCCTTTAATATGTGGAAAAACATGACCTAACTAAGGCTCTAACTAGATGGAAGAGTACGACCTTGCATGACATCACACAGGGAAGGCTTTAATTGTCTTGTAAGCTTGGATATTCAATTCATTGTTTAGACCTTCCATCAATGAGGGGCCTTCACAAACAAATCCCTCTATTAGTGATATTGCTTCCCCCTATTGTTAAATTTTGGTATGTTCTATGCTTAGAGCAATTTACTTCAATTTTTCATATTAGCCCAATATCAATATTCAGGTTAGCAATCACATCAACATGATAGTAAAGTGCAGATAGAACATAAACATAAGCAGTAAAAGATAATCCAAGACAAGAGGACACAAGATGTGGCACTAGCGAGGGACAAACCCCAATGTGGGGAAACCCTTGATCAAATCTTCTTATATTCTTCAATAGTTCAGCAGAGAGAGAGATAATACAAATATACAAACTAATATTTATGACAACAGTAGAAAGTCCATCATTCTGCAAATGATGACTGTTTAGAGATGCAGCCTCGAATCCAATCACAAAGAGCACTGAAGTAAATCCTTTGATGAGAATCAAACTAATGGCCCTTCACATAACACTGATGCAACATTCCTCTAATAGCTCGCTCCTCTTGCAATTCTGGTTAGGGAACAATAGGTAGCCCTTAACCTTCCCCATTGTCAACAAACTAGATGTCTCAAGGACTCCTACAAGTTGCCCATCAAACTGTCTCAACACATACAAGATACACTTTAGAATGTGTGCACTAGCTCACTATTCTAGGGTAATTAGGGTGCTGCAATTCTGGACTGGTTAGGGCACCAAACCACAGTCCCTAACAACCCTCCAACAAACCCAGAATTGCTTCCTCTTACTGCAGTTGTCCTCCAGTAGGGTGTTGCCCTCCACGCTACTCTTTTAGGGCAATTTCAAGCCCAACGCACAAACTTGTCTCCCAAAAATGACTGTGGCATTCTCTTAACAAGATTGTTCACCCTTCAATAAGGCTCTAAGACTGTCCTCTCACCCTCGGCCTTCAAGATCAGGACTGCGGCCCTCAAGACAACACCTCGGTCTGCCCAAAACAACCTTCCAATCCTTGCTGTCTAGTCCTTTGCTTGTTGTGCATATTAGGGCCAGTTTGCTGCGAAATTAGGGCCTCCCTCTAGCTATGGATTAGAGCCTCTTTAGCTGCGGATAGGAACCTCTTAGGTTTGTGGCTAGGTCTTCTTTTGTTGTCTCCTTGACTGCGTTTTTAGGGCTCTTCCTGAACTGTGGCTAGGGCTTCTTTAAGACTGCGTATTAGGGCATGGTCTCTTCTCCAGAAATGCGACTAGATCTCCTTCCTTTAGGACTGTAGCTAGGGCAGCATTAGACCTTCCTTGATTGCGACTAGGGCTCAACTAAACAACAACTAGCTTCCTCCTTGATTGTGTATGTGAGCCTTCTCTTTGACTGCATCTAGGGCTTCCTTTTAGATCCGCGGCTAGGGTTAGATCTCCTCTAGGACAATGTATAGGGCTTCTCCTTAGGACTGCAATTAGGGCTCTTTCCTTTAGACCTCCCTTTCCACCAAAACCCAAACGACTGGAGAGAGAGATCACAAGAGATGAGTGTGTCAAAATGACTTGAAGACCTCTTTTATTTATAATGTAACGTTGAGGATAAATCGGGGTAATTTGGTTGCTGGCTGACCTTGACAAATTGTCAATAACACAAATAAATTCATATCTCCATAAATGCATGTCGGAATCGAATGATCTTTAGATCAATCCTACACCTCTCGATGAGAGGAATCCAAGAAAAATATCAGCGACCATAAATAAGATGACGCACATGGAGTTTGGCCCCAGTTGCCAATTTTAACACTTCCTCTCAACTAGGGAGAACTCCACCTGCTAATCCATCTGCTAGTCTGTACTATCTCTGCCATCAATGTAGTGCCCTGCATTGCTCTGCTGAACTATGAAGAAGAAGAAGTGATCGAGAATGTATCATACCATTCTCTACTGACCCAAAGTCGGCCCCATATAAAGAGTGTCTCATACCACTCTTACTGATCCGAAGTTAGTTCCAAATAAAGGGAGTTTCTCATACCACTCTTACTGACCCGAAGTTAGTTTCAAATAAAGAGAGTGTATCATACAACTCTTACTGACCGGAAGTCAGTTCTAATTGATTCGAGATCAATATTGGTTATCTTAGCATAGGGAGCACGGTAGTACACAATGCATCCATCGGTAGTACTATGGTCCCTATCTTCATTTCCCTGCTCATTGGCCAGATGAGAGGTACTTCCCATGAGTCCCAGACTGCATGGGTAGGATGTCTTAGCAGGAGAAGGTTAGACCACTCACCCTATGATTGTGTCTCAACAAGAGAAGGATCAACCACTCATCCTGCTTACATAGCAAACCTCTAGGGGAAGGCTGAACCACTCACCCTATGGTTGCTTATCGCTCCAAGAAGTACTCCATGCCCCTCGAGCTCTCAAAGCTCAATATCCATATCATACAGGACCCTCAGGAGAGGGTCTCTCCACGACTCCTAGTCATTTTCAGAAAATCAAGAATTAGACCTTTCTCAGGGGCTTTATCAACATATCGGCGACCTGCCCATCAAACCTAATGTGAAGGAGCCTTATTGCTCCTCGCCGTACCATATCCTGGATAAAGTGGTACCTGATGTCTATGAGCTTGGAGCGATCATGAAACACGAGATTCTCTGATAATCGGGTCCCACTCTGGTTGTCACAAATGATCACTGTGGTATCCAGCGCATGTCCAGACAGCTCATTGAAGAGCTTCTCCAACCAGACAACTTCACACGAGGCTTACTCGCAGCTATGTATGCGGCCCCAACGGTGCTCAAAGATATCCAGGATATCGAAGTAGAACTCAAAGAGAACCAACACTCAGAAGTGCTTTTGCGATCCACCATACTGCCTGCCCAATCAATATTAGAATAACCATGCAACCTCACAGCTCTGGCAGTGTATCTCAGTCCATGAGAGATTGTGCCCCGAAGATATCTCAGAAGATTCTTGACATCAATCCAATGTGAGTGATGAGGCTCAACCATATATATGCTCACTGCAAAACATATATCCGAACGAGAGTTCACCAAGAACATCAATGCTACTATGAGTTGACGAAACTCAGAGGCATTTCCCAATTCAGGTCCGACAACACTACTGTATAACTTCTTAAAGGTAATCTCCATCGCGGTAGTCACAAGCTTGCAGTCCACCCTTCCGAATTTGGAATCCAACTCCCTCTTACGTGTTTGTAAATGAGAGGGTCTGTACTTGTCAGAAGGAGGTTGTCCACATAAAGTACCATTATGAGAGGTTTATCATCCACAACCTTAAAGCAATGGTTTAGATCACCTTCACTCCTAGTGTATCTTAGCTTCATTAGATAGCTATCAATTCTCTCATACCAAGCCCAAGGTGCTTGCTTTAAACCATAGAGAGCTTTCTTTAACCTGCATACATGAGATTCCCGATCATGAATCTCAAACCCCTCGGGTTGTTCCACATTTGTGGTCTTGCTATTAAATGAGGGGAATGGTCCCCCTGTAAGTTTTCCTTCGATACATCTCGGACATGTACCTTCATGCTCTTCTTTGACTTCAGGCATCCTTATCACCATCTGTCTCACATCTGGTAGGGCCTTACAATGAAGATGGGCAGACCTTCGGTGCCATTGAAGAGATGTGTCACACGACATGGTCCCCAATGGACTTCATGCAACTTGATACAAAATGCCAACCCTGAACCCAAGAGTAAAAGCATCTTTAAAATTCCTTTTCTAAGCACACACCTTTCCATCGATGAATGCCACCTTGTAACTTTTGTCTTCCATTGCCGAAATGGACACCAAGTACTTCTTGAGATCAGGTACATAAAGAACTTGTAAATGAATTGTGTTACCCTGATTCAATTGAAAGGCAACATTCCCTACACCCTTTATAGGATAGGTGGCATCGTTTCCAAGAATAATCTCCAAGTTTGTTTACTTCTATCAAATTAGAGAGAGCTTCCTTGTATCTGGTGAAGTGCCTTGAAACACCACTATCAATAAGCCAATTTCCCAAGAGTCCAGAGGAGAGGTAGTGGAGAGGGCCGATATAAGAAAATACTCCTTTTTCTTATCGAAAACAACATTTGATTCTTCATACCTAGTGTTCCTGGCTTTCTTGGAGAGTCGACCTTGATGTCTTGCATTCCTTTTTCCTTTGCCATTGTACTTGTCATTCCTTTGATCATTGTTATTGAAGTTGCCCTTGGAATGATTGTGATCATCATCATGTGATGTGTCCCTTCTATTTGGACACTCCCTCGCATAATGGCCAAACTTATTGCAAGCAAAGCATTTGTCCTTCTTTCTACCCTTAGATCTGGGATTTTCATTGAAATGACCTTTAGACCTTGCATTATTTTTCCTTTTGGCATGAGCAGAGACAACATTGGGGTTTCCTCTATTAAAGGGCCTCTATTGCTCCACCATCCTGGTTTCTTCTTGAATGTATTAAAGGGCCTCTATTGCTCCACCATCCTGGTTTCTTCTTGAATGCATCTCGACATCAATTCTTCAAACCCTGGAATTCGATCATTATTGAGAATAATGGTTTTGAATATATACTACTCAAGTGGGAGCCTTCCAAGACTAGTGATAGCAAGTTCCCTGTCAGATATGATTTCTCCAATCGATAGAAGATCATTCTTGATCTTGGTGATTTTTAAGAAGTAGGATTGAATATCCTCGTCCTTGCCCTTCTTAATATCCTTCAACTTATTTTTGAGGAACAAAATTTGATTTGCATCACTAACCTTGAACATGCTTACCAATCTGTCATAGATTTCCTTGGAGGCATTTAGATAGGGATGTAAGCCACCAAACGCTTTGTCAATGGAACCTCTGATAATCTTCTTTATTTTGACTTCACTCTTGGTGTACTTGTTCTTTGAAGCAGCCGGTGCATTTGATGGAGGCTCATGGATTTTACCCTTCACATAGTCCAACACTTCTTGTTCTTCTAATGTCAGATCAAGAGACATCTTCCATCTGTTATAGTCAAAATTTTCACGGAGCTTGTCTTCAGCCGAGAAGTGAGATGAGGAACCCATTGAGCCTTTTGTCCTTTCCAACTGTCTTCGGTGATTGCTCTTTCACTCTTGCTTTGACTTTGTCTTCACCTCACTTCTGATACCATGCTAAATTTTGGTATGTTCTATGCTTAGAGAAATTTACTTCATTTGTCATATTAGCCCAATGTCAATATTAAGATTAGCAATCACATCAACATGATAGAACATAAACATAAATAGTGGAAGACAATCCAAGACAAGAGGACACAAGATGTGGCACCAACAAGGGACAAACCCCAATGTGGGGAAACTCTTGATCAAATCTTCTTATATTCTTCAATAGTTCAGCAGAGAAACAGAGAATACAAATATACAAAACTGATATTTATGACAATAGTAGAAAGTCCCTCCTTCTGCAAATGATTGCTGTTCAGAGATGCAGCGCTGAATCTAATCACAAAGAGTGTTGAACTAAATCCTTTGAGGAGATCATCAAACTAATGGCCCTTCACATAACACTGATGCAACATTCCTCTGATAGCTAGCTGCTCCTGCAATTCTGGTTAGGGCATAATAGGCAGCCCTTAACCTTCCCCATTGTCAGCAAACTAGCTGTCCTAAGGACTCCTACAAGTTTCCCATCAAACTATCTCAACACATACAAGATACATTTCAGAATGTGTGCACTAGCTTACTATTCTAGTGTAATTAGGCTGCTGCAATTCTGGACTAGTTAGGGAACCCAACCACAGTCCCTAACAACCCTCAAACAAATCCAAAATTGCTTCCTCTTACTGCGGTTGTCCTCCAATAGGGTGCTTCCCTCCACGCTGCTCTTTTAGGGAAGTTTCAAGCCCAACGCACAAACCTGTCTCCCAAAAAATCACTGCGACATTCTCTTAACAGGACTATTCACCCTTCAACAAGGCTCTAAGACAATCCTCTCACCCTCGGCCTTCAAGATCAGGGTTGTGACCCTCAAGGCAGCACCTCGGCCAGCCCAAAACAACCTTCCATTCCTTCTTGTGCGTAGTAGGGTCAGTTTGCTGCAGAATTAAGGCCTCCCTCTAGCTGCGGATTAGAGCCTCTTTAGCTGTGGATAGGAGCCTCTTAGATCTGTGGCTAGGTCTTCTTTTGCTGTCCCCTTAGCTGCGTCTTTAGGGCTCTTCTTGCACTGTGGCTAGGGCTTTTTTAGGACTGCGTATTAGGGCATGGTATCTTCTCCACAAATGCGGCTAGATCTCCTTCCTTTAGGACTGCGATTAGGGCAGCATTAGACCTTCCTTGACTGCAACTAGGGCGCAACTGAACAATAACTAGCTTCCTCCTTGGCTGGGTATGGGAGCCTTCTCTTTGACTGAATTAGGGCTTCCTTTTAGATTTGCGGCTAGGGTTAGATCTCCTCTAGGACAATGTATAGGGCTTCTCCTTAGGACTACAATTAGGGCTCTTTCCTTTAGACCTCTCTTTCCACCAAAACCCAAACGAGTGGAGAGAGAGATCACAAGAGATGAGTGTGTCAAAATGACTTGAAGACCTCTTCTATTTATAATGCAACGTTGAGGATAAGTTGGGGTAATTTGGTCACTGGCCGACCTTGACAAATTGTCAATAACACAAATAAATTCATATCTCCATAAATACATGTCCGACACTTCTCGATGAGAGAAATCTAAGAAAAATATCAGCTGCCATAAAAGCTGACCTACATGGAGTTTGGCCCTTGTTGCCAGTTTTAACAAAAGGTGATTGAAGTGACAAGTCCATAAGAGGTAAAATATTTTCATATTGCAAAAATTGCAGCCTTTAAATATTTCTTGATGCATGTGCCTCCTTGCATTGAGTGAGAAGAAATCCTTGCAAAGGTAACTCTAAATAAAGAATCCACAACCATTGATCATATGGATATAATCCTTTGTAAGGGGAATGGATTGTTAAAGGAATGATTGATAACCCCCTTAGAGGGAAGAGGGCAGTGTGTTCGTCATAGAACTCATGGGTTGAATGGATTAAACTTCCCTCTAATATATGGAAAAACATGACCTAACAAAGGCTCTAACTAGATGGAAGAGCATGACCTTGCATGACATCACATATGGAAGGGTTTCATTGTCTTGTAAGCATGGATATTCAATTCATTGTTTAGACCTTCCATCAATGAGGGGCCTTCCCAAAAAAATACCCCTATTAGTGATATTGCTTCCAAATTTCATTGGTGATTATGTAGTCCATTAGTTAGTGTATGTCTTCAAGAATGTTTTTGTGCAAACATAGAGAGCCTTGGTCCTTGTTGAGGGCCAACTAGAGAAAGAATTTAGATTTTAAAGGAGCTTTTAGCTTTCCTAGTGGTTATCACCACCAATAGTATGCCTTAAAGCCTTCCAAGAACATGGATTTCTATCTTATGCTTGTAATGAATTCCCACATAAATTTCATGAATAGATTAAAGAATCTTATTCATTTTTTTTGTTGTTTTTCATTATTCCAAAGGAAAATCCGGGTAGATCCACTCGAAGGAATCACATCTTTCTGGCCAAACTAATCAAAGCCTAACCTCAAGTGCGTCGAGGAGAATTGACCCCATGACCTCCTAATGGCGAGGTGCTTTAGAAACAAGATCTCGACCACTTGAGCTAACCCTTAGGGCTTTTCAGGCAGATCCATCCGAAGGGATCACATCCCACTGACTTATTAGTAGAGCCTAACCCCATGGGCGTCGAGGAGAATTGACCTTGTGACTTGCCTTTAGCGAGGTGCTTTAGCAACGAGAACTCGACTAATTGAGCTAACTCGATGCTAGAATCTTCATCTTTTATGTGAATGTAGCTCAATTTTAATTTTTTGATGTAGGAACTCTAATGCTGTATATTTTGTCCTTCCAACCCTAATTTGTATGCTCCATTCCATCAATTTTGTCAAAATTATATTTTTGGCATTGCCACATGCGCAAAAAATAGTGTCATGTTCTCTAAGTTTTTCAATAATACTATCATTTAATTTATATGATGCCCCCCTTTCTACTTATGGATCAACTCCTACCTCAACAATGCTTTCATTCATCACTTTTTGAACCATCAATTTCCTGCATGTGGGACAACACTAGAGCCTTCCATGAAATGGAAGCATATGAATAGGTGCTAGTTCTATGCTGAATCCAATTTTCAACAATTAGTGGATTGTGATATTTTGTTTTAATGACCTTTTGTGACAAACTCAAGACTTTAAATAATCTCGACACTCTCATTCCCTCTAGGGCTTTTCCAAAGAAGTGAATATTTTTAATTCTCAAACTCTGGTGTTTTAGGTTTCGAGTGACCATTTTTTGTTAAGGGAATGCCTTTGTCTTTAATGCCCCTCTAGAGAAAATTAAAACACTTTTTTTTAATTTTCACTAGGATCCCAATAAGGATGTAAGCTAAAAAGTGCTCATACAAAAGAGGCCTTGACCATTGATTTTGTTTATCTTCCTCATTGATAATTTTCAAGGTTGCCATCTAGAGATTCATTTCTCCATATTATCATATTCTAACTATGATTCCAAAGCTTACTTTAATGAATCTACCTCTCTAGTTAAAGCTCTTATTGGCTCAAATATTTTTGAAGTCTATTCATTTTATCACAACAACAATGGATTATGTGGTCAAACAACTTTCAACTCAATTGAAGGATGAAAGGTTGAATCTTGTTTCGATTAAAATAAGCCTTATAAACAACCATCTGATAAGCTTGGGACAAGTCAATCTTTATCACTGTTAAGTGATTTTTTATTTGGCCTTTATAGAGCATAGTCGTTGAGCAATCATAATAGTGTCATGGATTTTCCTATTCTTTGACAATCGAAATTGTTATATTTTTTTTGTTCAAGTAAGAAGGAATCTTTAAATTAACCACAATAATAATATTACATATTTTACAAGGTAACCCTTGTGTTTACCCGAAAAGGTCCTCATGTCCTAACTAAAGCGGAAATGGCTTAAACCTTTTACAAAAAATGGAACCAACCCCTTAAACGGGTGAAAAGTCTTAACCAAAATAATTACATTTTCTACCATGAGAAAACGGCGAGTCTGCAATCCAGTGCATCGCCCTCCCACTGCGCTTACTAAACATCTGCCCAACGATATTAGTGATTACCATTTATCGTTGAGATGAAAAATCTCCTCATTTGATCGCTGTGTTGCCATTGATCCATACAATGATCAATGCATAGACAAACCTGCATCGCTTCCAGAATTGTTCCCCCCGCTGCTGTATCCTTGGTCTTCCTCCTCTGCTCTTGACCTTTCCCATTGCTCCATATATTTGGCACCCTGACAAAGGCAGTCCTCAAACAGTTTGCCTGGGGGTAATAGCTTCCAGATGTGTCGGGTGTCCCTTTCCTTATTAATCACTCCTTCGTTCACCAAACGATCTGCTACCATGTTAGCCTTTCTCTTCACATGGACAAAGCTTACAGTGTTTAAGGTTTGCAAATATGAGTGAATATGGTGAAAGACTTGCGAGAACCTCCAGCATTTCGACACTTTATACAATGCTGAACCATTGCAAATTTTGGAAATGACTACACTGAATAAGGAAATTGGTTCAAAACAATGAAAAAAAGCCAAGTTACACTCATTGGCTTAAGCACCTTTCCAAAGATTCTTTATTCCTCCACGACTTTTAAGCTATCACACTGTCCACCCGTAAACTGGGCCTTGGGATTCATATCTTTTTGAAAATGAAACTATTTTAGTGAACTTTATGGCTTTGCTTGACCATCCATTGGGTCTCGGGTTCTTATACTTTTGAAAAATAATAATAATTTAATTCCTTCTTTTTTAAAAAAAGAGGAAAACATATGTTTTGATTTATTCAATCCAATGGTTTATGCAACGGCCATCACTAGGGAACAACCAACAAACAAATGTGATAGAGGTTAATATGTGATAGAGGTTAATAGGATCACCATTGTAGCAGCAGCCGGCGCTTGTCAACATCAACAATTATAAACAATTCTGGTTATGTTGTCAAACACACTAGCGATCTGTTAACGAGATCACTCTCCTCAATGCCACTTTTGCAGTATGCTTTTTAACTTCTAATACATATTATTAGTCAAAACAACTTCAGACATGTATAGATATGTATAGTTGTATGCGATTCTCAACCCTAATTGCCTGACATCTTTCGGTTTTCAATTTGAATCAATAGAGACATTCAAAAACTTACAAAAGCATACATTAAATTAACTATCGACAAAATTCCTGTTCCAGGCTGAATTCTACAATTTAAAGGAAATTGGCACCGGTTCTACAGAATGAGAATGACACTCGAGACTTGCCGAGTCACGGTAAGTGCTAACAATTCGATAAATTTGCAGTGAATAATAAAAATAAAATTGTATTTGACCATAGATAGAACACAAATTACACTCCGAAATGTTCGCTATTGAAACCTCCTTATTCACGCTCATAAATTAGACATCTTTCTCAAAATTCGAATCACCACAGAAGTAAATAAGCTCAAAAACCAACGAATAGGGTCTTAGTGCGATTCCATCCTTCATGATTTCCAGATCTTTATTAGGGCCGCATCAGATAGATTATTTGCAGAGATAGACATGTATAGGTTGCTTCTCTAGAAAATTAGCCCTTCAATTCAAACACAGTCACCTACAAGAAGAGGCCACGAAGATTCACAAGATAACGAAACCCTCCAGGATATATCTCGCGTGGTCGGGACGGATGGCTTTCCCGCTCCCAACCCGTGTTTGAACCATGTCGCATGATCGTGTTGCCTGGCAGCTATTGTGAGGGTTTTCGTGGTGTGCCAAATACCATCAGAATCAACATGATGAGAACTGTTTAATAACAATGGTCCTGAGCCCAGGATCCTTGATCTTCATTCCAAAATGCTTAAACAAGTGTGGGTCTTCTGGGGTTTTATAGGGGATTTGACCAATGGAGCTTCAAATTGATGACAAATATTAAGAGTGTTCAATCACTAACATTAGCATCAATGACAACTCCATTAAAAAATCTCCCCTTTTGTCATTGATGGCAACACATACTCCTATGATCACTGCTTTCCTTGACTCCATGCCTCTGATCTCCCTGACCTGTTTTATCTCTCCCCTTTGACATCAGTGGCAAAGGGCGACTCCCCATGACAATCTTCCTGTTGTTGTTAACTTGTAACATATCGTTGCCCCCCTAACAAAATGCCTTTGTCTTCCTGCAAAACTACTTCTTTTCCTTAATGCTTGCAACAATAAACAAGATATCCCCCCCCAACATGCTATGCTTTATACAAATTGCCATCATTGATTTTATCCGTTCATATGGATCAACGACATGGGTCCGTTTTCGATTCTATCCTTAACTTTGCTTGTTAGAACTGATACTCCATTGAAACTGTCCATAATGTTGAATGTCGCTCTAAAGATTTATTCATATCAACCAATTGTCATCCTGTCAAAAGAATAGATCTTCAAACGTACAACTGTTGCTACATAGACTCCCCCTATTCAACGTTTACAGGGAGTCAACATGCTGGATTCTTCAGAATAATGTATGAATAATCTCTTCAACTGGATTATCCTGAACCTTAACATATTCCAATGTACCTATTGATTCATCATGACCTTTTACCTTTACAAGACCTAAAAGCACGATTGTAGAGACTTTTCCAGTGACATGTTCTTCTTGTTTTTATTTTCTTCTCGAAACCTTCTTGTACTTGGTGTTATAGTTTTCATGGAAGATTCCATCTTGAACTTGCAATCATGAGTTATATACCCATAGTTATGGAATTTGTAACATTCAATGTTGGGCGTGAATGATTGAGCTAATGACATATACGTTTTGCTGACAAAGTTTGTCTGAAATCTATCTTGCAATCTTGCAAATTGTCTCTAGGGTTTTAATAACATCTTTGATAGTCACACTTGTCATACATTATGTAATCCCTGGACATATGCCTAAAGTTAGAAGATGAAAAGCAATGACCATTAAACATGCTAGGGTACCTGGATGAGATGTCCCATCTTGATGATCTCCTGTAGTCATCGTTCATTAGAGGAGTTGCAACCTTTTGTTGATTATTTCTTAGAGAAGCAACATTTAAAACCTTCTTCTATCCTTCATTTTGATTTGGACTTTGAAGGATCCTTCTATCAATCTTCGCATCAATCATGCTTTGCAAGGACTTGGAGTTTGTGCCTTCATCACATGGACCTTCACCTGCCTCTTTTGCATCCATCTTCAATTGAGCACTGTCATTATCTTTTCTTTCATCATCCAATAATATCTCCTTTTTCCATTTCCTGAGTTTGTCTACTTCAAATAGGGCGGCGTAAAGTTCTCCTTGCTTTTGAGTAATGTCTTCTTGAAATATGCCTTTCAACAATTTCCTTCTTTCTTCTGCCTCTTCTACTTGCAATTTAATAAGAGTGACCTTTTCAATTTCTTTGTTGAAGTCTTGCATTATTCCTTCTACCTTCCACTTTCCTTTCCAAGCCTGTTTATTTCTGCAACAATTGCATCAAGTTCCTTTGCTTTTGATTGGCTTCTGCCTCATGCTTCTGAATAGATTCTTTTAATTGGTTTGTCAAAATTTTCTTTCTTTTCTACTTCTTGCACTTGGAGTTTCAAGAGAGCAACTTCTTCTTTGAGTGTGTGATTCTCCTCCTCTGTGTTCTTTAGCTCTTTCAAAGCATTGCTTAATATGTCAACTTCCTCTTGTTCATCTTTTTCCTCATTGCCAGAATCTTCCATATGAGAATTTACTTGACTTTAAGCGTGATCATCATCATCTTTGTCTTGAACAACATGATCTTGACCTAAATGAATATTTTAAGTTCTCTCCCAAAGAAGAGCATTGCCCTACATTGGATTTCATAGAATTTGACAAGGCACTTAATATGATATTCATGGCTTTGGAATTGTATTTTCTTGATTCATTAGTTGAGGTATTTCCAGAAACAACAAAATCCTATACATCATATCCAATAACTTGCAAATAGGTTTCCATTTTATCTTTCCAAAATACAGAACTTGAATAATTGATTAGAGGAATTGGACCAACCTATTTCTCTTTGTCAATTGTAATAGGTTTTGAAAGAATTTCAATACCAGGAAGTTCTTTTGGCTTCCTTGAATGCTTGATGGCTTGCTTCCTTGACTTTTCCATCTTGATTCACTTGTGACCTGCCTTCCAGCTATTAAGTTGCTACTGAAGGAACTTGCTATGATACCAGTGGTTGGAAATATTGAGAGGGGGATGAATTAACTTCTCTTTCAATTAGTTAACTTTTAACTTCACAGAGCATTAATTATCATTATCCTCAGATAAAATAAATATTCATCACATGAACAATAATCAACACCATTCAACAATGCACAAACATAAAGACCACAGGCTACATATTTTTAGGTGGAAACTCCTCTGGGACAAAAACCACTAAATGCTTCCTAATATTTTGTCTTCAATAAAATGTACATCAATATTTTCATCTCCAACTGAGGGAGGCTCCAATCCCTTGGTTTACAAGCTCCAACCTGTAGGACCCTCCAATGCCTTCTTCACTAGCTGCAACTAAAAAGATGCTCCAATGCCCTAGTTTATAGGCTCCAACTTGAAGTATGCTCCAACACCTTGTTTACCAACTGCTATTGAACGAACACTCCAATTCCCTATGCATGCTCCAACCTGCACTAGCACCACCATGCAACCTTGAAATATTCTTAGGCTTAAACCTGAAGGAGACTCCACTATGTTGAGAAATCTAGGGTCATTATTATAGGTGATTTCTCTTGCTTATGATAATTGCTTGTGGAGACCCTTTATTTTTCTTGAATAGATCCTTCTTTAGCTTGATTATTATTGTCTTCTCTTCATCAAACATCTACCAGAACATATTGAACAATGAAACAACTGGCACAAGATATAGGCAATCAACGAGGGCCAAAACCTCTCCAATATTGAGAGGAAAACCCACATAATTCTTCTTCTTATAAAATCTTCAATTGATGAATTCCAAGACCCAGACCCTTGACCAATAAACTCTCCAAGACCAAGTCAATGCTTCTAGATGAACTTCTCCTTCTCCAAGTCAGCATTGGTCAAACTTGTACCATAGCTTCAGATTTCACCCTAACTCATAATTTCGGCTAGTTCTTGCAGATCTGCAATTTCGACTTCTTCTGCATAAACCCTAGGTGACATGTGTGGCTAGAATATGGACATATTTTCCTTCCCTTGACCTCACTTGACCTTGAATCCTTTCCTTGACAAATTGACTTTCTAATTTGACCTTATTTGACCCAACTTTGGCTCCCTTGAGTGATTGCACTTTTCGATTCTTGCTGCTTTAGAATGATGCCCCAATCTTTGCATGTGTTGAGGAATTTTGGCCCAAAACAGATCAAAAATGTTTCTCTCTTCTTTCATCTTTCCTCGCTAGGTATTAGGCTTGCTTATTCTCCTTGATGGAACTCTTCTTGATGCTTGAATGAAAATGTTTCTTGAGTGAGGCCAAATGTGTTAGAAAATTAGAAAGGCAGTAAAGGTTTTCTTGATTTTGATAATTACTTGTGATGTTTCTTATTATTATGATTCTTTATATCTTCTTTCTTTAGTTCATCAAGCAATTACCAAAAGAAGCAAGACATAAAACAATGGACAAAATATGTAGGCAAACGCCAGGGAAAAACTCCCCTCAAGGGGAAAACCCAGTTAAAGTAATTCTTCCTTACAATAGTATTCTTTGAGACTCTTCGCCCTAAACCAAAACTAGACCTTTCCTCCACACCAAGTCGACCTCCATAAGTTCGACCTCTTCCCAACAACTTCGACTATGCAACAACTTGCATTAGCTAACAAAGTTTAGCAGCAGTCCAACTTGGAAGACTTTGATATCCCAATCTAGAGCATGAAACAGAGAGAGACCACCACAAAAATTTCGATTTTCCTTGACTCCTTAGACTCACCCAAACTCGCATTCACTTCAACTTCCCAACAATAGACTTTCCCAACTACCTACTTCGCACTTCTACCCAGCAACAAGATTTTCACACTTCTGCCCAGTAGAGAGAATTTGAACTTGATGAGAAGTGATGCTCCAAATGAATTCGATGTCCTTCCTTTTATAGGCTTCTTGTGGGGTCGAATAGGGTCTTAGGCCAACTTGATCTTCCCTTAGGCCGACATGGAGTGGAGGTTCCATAATCCATATTTGACTCAATACTAAACATTTTTACATGATTCAAAAGCCCAAGAAGGGGCTCTTTAAATATACAATAATTCTATAGACTCAGAATAAATACTAGAAGTCCTCAATGGGCACTTTGACCTAAAACAAGGTGACCCAAGCATGAAACCCATGCTTTAATAAGTCAAAATAATAATAATAAAAATTCTTTTCTTTATTCTTTTGACAAGTACATTACACAATGACTCAAGTACATATTGGAGACTGAACATAATTACTTTTTCCAACAACCCCCTCTTAACTAGGGAGGTATTCATAATGTACAGATACAATGGAAGATCTCAAGCTATACAAACCATGAAAAACTTTAGTCACCGCAATGCCATGGACTAGATTCCTGACCAAGGGTGGGACTAAGATGGACTCTAGCTTTCAACCCTGTAGGTACAATTAACCCAAAAATCCAGATGTGTATCCAAAACAGAGCTCTTTTATTAACATTGCCTTTCCGACTTCTATACATCAACACAATGTGCCGACTAGATGTCCTCTGAGGCAATGCTTCACTCACAAAGCCTCAACACCCCTTGATCCATCATATCAAGAATAACTAATCTCTCCCAATCAAACTGATTGGTAACCAACATGCTTTCCTTCGAGAGATTCACTTGTACAAACACAACCCCAATCAATAATATATTTTAACATGTACATAATAAAACACAGACCTCTGGGGTCTTATAGACAACTTGATGTTGCTTCTCAACTTTCCATAGTAGGATTATCAACCGAATATTTTGATAGAAGATTCCTCAATCATATGATTTACTTCCTACTTCTCATGCAGCAAAAATCCTCCGAAATTCATTCTTCCATTAACACCAAGCTAAGCCCTCCCTCTCAACCAGGAAGCATCTTTTTATCTGGACTCCCTCTTAATCTTAGGGAGATATCTTCTATTCATGCTTCCTCTGGGAGATCAACTTCTTTTTTTTCGACATCGAAGAATCTTTCGTGGCTTCCAACCATTTCATTAGAGTTATCATCATCCCCATCATGCTTATCACATCAATGAGTATCTTCACCAAGTTAAGGATTATGTACCTGCACACCATCAATAGCAAGTACAACCAAATCTATAGAATCATTATGTTAGCCATATAAAAAATACAGAAGCATTTCAACTTTATTCATATCAAATACCTAGACTTACAAACAAGAGGTAAATACTCTTCAACATCTTGCTAGGGACTTTATACACCCTAGACTACTTCATAACAACATTCATTCCATTTAGGGTTTCAATGTGTCTTTCAAAGGTATGACATACCTTATTACAACATATAACAAACCCTAGAAACAATTTAGACAAGTATAGATCTATAAAGTATCTAACAACCTTTCAAAATACATATGTTAGACTTCTCACTAGGGATTCATATAAATCCTAGATTTTAAACAAATTAATCAAAGTCAATCATAACTTAGTCGTTAACATGACCAACTTTCACTAGGGTTAGTTCCAAACCCCAAGATCTTCAATCAACCATCAATCTCAACCAAAATTTCAACAAATCTCAAATTATCATATAGTGAACATTCATTAGAGATTTCTACTTCAACTAAGGCTCAACTCCAAAACCCTAGAATTCCATTTTTCACAAATTTAACAAACTTATACAAATCTCAAATCATCATATTCTAGAGATTTTACTTTGACTAAGGTTTAATTCCAAAACCTTAGAATTCCATTTTCACAATCTCAACAATCATTACATACATAGATCTCAGATTGTTACATTTCGCACGAGACAATGTCACTACTAAGATTTAGCGACAAAACCCTAGATTTTCATTTTCAACAATCATATACTAGATTTCAGATTGTCATACCACACATACTAGACAATTTTAACTTCACTAGGGTTAGCTATAACACCCTAGATTTCCAGACATCATCATCCTAGAATCTCAGACAAGGACTTCTATTAAATCCTAGGACTCATGACCATCAATGACTAGGTCAACACACATATCTAGGAATTCATAACCATACATAAGCATATCATATGCCCAATAACATAAATACATTTTACCTAGACCAACCTCAGACTTCAACCAAAAGGAAATATCTATATATACCTAGATTTCATCATCATGAAAATGTATTTCATATCATGTGTTAGGCAAACCCAACTTCACAACAATATAAAATAAGAGCTAGACACAATCATTTTGATTATACTAGGGTTTGATCAGACAAACACACACATACCAAGACAATGTAAGGGTCTTGCTCACACATTCCACCAAACCCCAATGAGCTAGGGTTCCAATGTAGAATCACACATTCCACCAAACCCTAATGAGCAAGGGTTCCAATGTAGAAACATAGCAAACCAAACATTACCAAAATTTCAAGGGTTCATGATTTTAGACCTCATTATTCAACCCTAACAAGTTAGGATTTCTAGATCATACCAAAATCCCAGACATGACATCATCAATAAAAGCTTCAACTAACATTTCACAATATCCCTAAGAAACTTAGGATTTCAGACATTCCCATTAGCATACCCTTTGGTTAGGGTTTTCCAGAACTTGTCTAGGGTTCTACATAGTTAATCAAGAATATGAGTGGGGTGGGTAGATTTATAAAGAGATGAAACACCCAAACAAGAATTATTAAGATTCAATACAACTAGTCATAACAGAGTTGGTAATAGATCATCAAATGAATAATAATTTCAATCAATTTATTCAAAACATACGTTTGTTTCTTGAATAACCTTGTCTTGGGAGATCCTCCTTGCATATGTTTTCCTAGTCAATATAACAAAGGGAGAAAAGTGATTAGTATTTAATATAATTAAATATAAATGAGTAGATGAACCCAAAACTGACAAGACATGAGATACTTATCTTTGAGAGTTGTTGGGAGCTCCCTCTATTGAAATGTGGCAACAAGAATATTCCAATTTTAATTTGTCTTTGAATTAAAATTGAGAATTAAAATTCAAATTTAGTCTTACGAGCTGCTTGAAAAATAATTAAATAATTCATCTTGAGTTAATTAGTTGGAGAAATTCAAGTTAGAAGTCTTTTTGAAGTCATGCAACAATTATCCCTTAAATTAAGGGTATTATCCTTTAATTAAGGAGATAAGGTTGAGTTGTAATTAGTTAGCTCAGTTTACTGAGTTAAGTCCAATTAGATTAGTTCCAAACTGTTTGAGGAACTAATTGTGAGTTCAGTCAGTTAATGCATGCATGCATCCAACTAGTGTACTCCAGATAACTGAAGATTCTCTCATCATTAACTCATGCATGTCTATTATGCGAAAGACCAAGTTGAGATTAAAGATAGGGACATTGTACTATCAATTGCATGAATTTTTCTATAAGGAAAACTCATGCATGCAGAAGGAATTCATTCCTTAAGGATTGCACAGTTTTATAGGGTGTGAGATTAGTGTGAGTGATCAGTGTTACACTTGGTAACAGTAGGATCACCCAGGAAAAACTGCGCTAGGAAATAGGAGCTTGGAGGGCAGTGTGGAAGACTTATGAGAAGTCTATTTTGCTTGTGAGCATCTGTGAGGATTGTACTGAGAGCTGGCTAGCTGCAAGAGCTAAATTTTTGTGTAATTTTGAGATATTTCCAACTTGTATGATAATACAGATAGTGGGCTTTTTAGTTGAGGCTTTCCCCTGAGTATTCTTCTGTGTTTCATGTGCATTGATTCTTCTTCTGGTTATATGTGTTCAACTTGATCTTGCTCAAATCTATTAAGCTTTCGCAGAATGATTGTAGAAGTAGATTAAAGTATTTTTCTTTAGTTATATTTCATTATTAGGTTAATCTACAGTCAGAATTTCTACATGGTATCAGAGAAAATTTTATCGGAGTTGTGAACAGTATATAGAGAAGAGAATTCGAAGTTTGAAGTTCGGGGTTGTAGGTGCAAATCGAATTCATTTCATACTTCAGGTTGGTCAATGGCGTTCTATGGCTTGAGACTCGAGTATGCCTTGGAAGGCAGCTCGAATTACATATCATGGAAAGATAGAATGGAAGCTGTATTAGAAGACAATGGCTCGAAGGATTTCATTGATCAAGAAATCCCAAATTCAACTGCAGCTAATGCACAAGAGTTGGTTGAGTGGAAGAAGTGTGTAGTGAAGGCGAGACAGATCATCCTGGAGGGATTTCAAGATCATATTGTCTCGAGTCCCCATGGGAAGGATACTCCATTTTCAATGTGGAAGACATTGAAGGACCTCTACCAGAACAATAACGACCAGAGGAAATTGGCGCTCAAGGATAAGCTTTGGAAAATCAAGATGGAGAAGGGCGATACTATTTCCACATATTTGAACAAGCTCACCACCTACAAAGATGAGCTTGGTAGTGTGGGAATAACTACTGCTGATGATGATATGGTGAGCCTCACTCTCCTAGGCCTTCCAAAGAGCTGGAATAACTACTAGGACTTTGTGAAAGGAAGGGAGAAACCACCAGATTGGGAATAACTGTGGTCGGATCTGATGCAGGAGGAGATTAGGAGGAGCACATGAGATGGTTCTTCATCAAAGAATGATGATGAAGAAAATCTGGCCTTAGCAAGTAAGGCAAGGAAAGGGAAGGGGAAGGCTTCCCATTCCAAATCGAATTCTTCTCATGGAGGGAAGAAGGTTGACAAGTCTAAAGTGAGATGCTTTAATTGTCACGAGATGGGGCATTATGCAACTAATTTCCCATCGAAGAAGTCCAAGAAGGGATCCTCGAAAGGATCGGAAGGTGAGGCATTAGCCTCTCAGTTCGAAATGGACTTTACCCTCATCGCATGCATGGTGTCATCGATGGCGGGTTGTGTTTGGTATCTTGATGGTGGAGCCTCATTCCACATGACCGAAGATAAAAGTTTATTTAGTACCTTGGAGGAGAAAGACCTCAAGATGCACCTAGAGATGGGTGATGACGGAAAGTACAATGTTTTAGGAGTGGGCATAGTTGCTTTTTAAAGGGAGCATGGAGCTCCTCTCACCTTGACAGATGTGAAATATGTGCCTGGACTGAAGAAGAACTGGGTATCAGTCGCGATGTTGGAGGACAAAGGCTACGATGTTGTCTTCAGTAAAGGAAAGACGTTCCTAAGACACATAGCCACGGGTTAGACCTAGAGGATTGGGATTCAGGTGAAGAATCTCTTTAAACTAGAGGTATATGATTGTGCAACATTGAGTTCGAAAGCAGAATTGGTGCAAATCCAAGAAATTAGTGAGTTGTGGCACAGGCGGTTGGGCCATTTGCATCATGGGGCCTTGAAGATAATGCAACAGATATCTATTAGAATTCCCAAAGGTAAACTTGAGCAAGTTGACACATGCAAAGGTTGTACCTTGGGAAAGTACACCAAGTCTTCCTTTCATGATCGAGACAGTCGAGCAGGAGCAATCTTAGAGCAAGTTCATACTGATTTGTGTGGACCATTCTCGATGGCATCCACAGTGAAGCAAAGGTATTATGTGATTTTCATTGATGATTATTCTCGTAAATACTGGATTTATTTCATGCAGAAGAAGGACCAAACCTTCTCAAAGTTTTGTGAGTACAAAGCTTTGGTCGAGAAAGAGTTAGGGAAGAAGATTAAGGCCTTGAGAAGTGAAAATAGTGGGGAATATGTCTCTCAAGAGTTTAAGGACTTCTGTGCAGCAGAAGGAATTAAACAAGAGTTGATGACACCTCATAACCCACAACAGAATGGGGTGGCTGAGAGGAAGAACATAACGATTGTAGGGGCATCATGGGCGATGCTGCATGACCAAGGTCTACCATTTCATTTTTGGGCTGAGGCATGCAACACAACGGTCTATTTGCAGAATAGAAGCCCGCATCGCATACTTGGGATGAAGACACCAGAGGAAGCTTTCTCTAGTAAGAGACCAGATGTGGGTCACTTCAGGATCCTTGGCTCATCGGTATATTTCCATGTGACAAAGGATGCACGGAAGAAGCTAGAGCCGATATCAGAGTTGGGGATACTTGTGGGGTACACTGACACACCCCACAACTATAGGGTGTATTTTCTTACTAGTCGGAGGATAGTGGTTCGTAGAGATCTCAAGTTTGATGAGTAGAAGGCCATGCGAGTTTCCCTTGAGAGGGAGCTCCAACTACAGGCTATGGAAGAACTATTGGTTCCTAAGGAGGAGGAGCCTCAGACTGATGCGGAGCAGCCACATGCAGAGGATCCAAGAGTGGAGACATCCACTCAAGCAGAGTCTTCCAGAGATGGACGAAAGTGCACAAGAGAAGCTGACAGATTGTTGTTAGATGCGAGAGAGAATGTGGGAGAACCATCTTCTCAGCGCAAACAAAGGAGGTCACCTGAGAGGTACACGGGATACATGGCCCTTGTTGGGGAATGTGTTGAGATCGAGCCATCTTCCTCTGAGGAAGTAGTGCAACAGCCGATTTAAGTTGATGCTATGGTGGAGGAGTATGACTCCATAGTTTGTAACAATGTTTGGGACGTGGTTTTGAGACTAGAGAACAAGTCAGTTGCGAGTTCTCGTTGGCTTTACAAGGTAAAGCAAACTGCTGATGGTAGTGAGGAGAGACATAAGGCACAATTTGTTTCACGTGTTTTTTCACAGGTCGAGGGGATTGACTATGATGAGACTTTTGCTCCTGTCTCAAGGCACTCATCTATCAGATCGATGTTGGCACTATCAACACAAATGGGTTAGAAGATCCATCAGACGGATGTGAAGGCTGCATTCCTCAATGGCAAGATTGAGGAAGTTGTGTACATAAAGCAGCCGGAAGGTTTTGAGACCTTCAATCGTGAGTCACATGTGTGCTGACTCAAGAGAGATTTGTATGGGCTGAAGCAAGAACCTCGTGCTTGGTACACTAGGATAGGCAACTACTTCACCAGGTTGGGATTCACAAAGAGTGAAGCAGATGCGAACCTATACCATATCATGGTGAAAGGTAAGTAGTTGATCATTGTACTTTATGTTGATGATCTCATATTGACAGGTGATGATCAGTTGATCATGTCTTGCAAGGAGGACCTTGCAAGAGAATTTGAGATGAAAGACATGGGTCTTATGCATTACTCCCTTGGCATGGAAGTGTGATAGAAGGATGGGGAGTTGTTTGTGTCTCAGGAAAAGTATGCCAAGGAGATACTTAGGATATTCCACATGGAGAAGTGCAAGCCCATGCAGACTCCTCTAGCAGGTAACTGGAGGAAGGAGGATGCTACTTTAGGAGTAGTAGAGGCTACTGTGTACAGGCAACTTGTGGGTTCACTGATGTACTTAGTGAGCACACAACCAGATTTGTGTTATGTGGTGAACCAACTGAGTCAAGCAATGGTTTAGCCTACCAAGATGTTTTGGAAGGCGGGAAAGCATGTATTGAGATACCTCAGAGGCACATCTTAGTATGGATTATGGTACAGACGGACAAAGGAGTGAAACTACAGGGCTTCATTGATGCAGATTGGGCAGTGAGTCCATTAGATTAGAAGAGCACATCAGGAGGGATTTTCAACCTTGGGTTAGCTGCAGTTTCTTGGTACCGCAAGAAATAGAGGTCAGTTGCACTTAGCTCGACAAAGGCTGAATACATGGCTGCAAGTCAGGCATCATGTGAGGCCATTTGGATGCGGAAAATTCTAGTTGGTTTGTTTGATCAGAGGATGAATCCAACTGTGATCTATTGTGATATTAAGATTTGTATCAAACTCTCTGAGAATCCAGAATTTCATGATAGGTCGAAGCACATCGATATCCGGTATCATCATCTTAGAGACTGTGTAGTGAGGAGGATCATGTTGTTGCAGTATATTTAGACAGAGGATCAAGATGCTGACATTTTGAAAAAGGCATTGTCAAAGTGTAAATTCGAGTTCCATAGAGATAGGATCGAGGTGGCAGATAATCCCTTTCTTGTTGAGAGAGAGTGTTGAAATGTGGCAACAAGAATATTCCAATTTTAATTTGTCTTTGAATTAAAATTCGAATTTAGTCATACCAGCTGCTTGAAAAATAATTAATTAATTCATCTTGAGTTAATTAGTTAGAGAAATTCAAGTTGGAAGTCCTTCTGAAGACATGCAACAATTATCCCTTAAATTAAGGAGATTATCCCTTAATTAAGGAGATAAGGTTGAGTTGTAATTAATTAGCTCAGTTTCCTGAGTTAAGTCTAGTTAGATTAGTTCCAAACTATTTGAGGAACTAATTGGAGTTCAGTCAGTTAATGCGTGCATGCATCCAACTAGTGTACTCCAGATAATTGAAGATTCTCTCATCACTAACTCATGCATGTCTATTCTGAGAAAGGACCAGTTGAGATTAAAGACAGGGACATTTTACTATCAGTTGTATGAATTTTCTTATAAGGAAAACTCATGCATGCAGAAGGAATTCATTCCTTGAGGATTGTGTAGTTTTACAAGGTGTGAGATCAATGTGAGTGATTAGTGTTACACTTGGTAACAATAGGATCACCCAGGGAAAACTGTGCTAGGAAATATGAGCTTGAAGGGCAGTGTGGAAGAATTATGAGAAGTCTATTTTGCTTGTGAGCATATGTGAGGATTGTACTGAGAGCTGGCTAGCTGTGAGAGCTAAGGCTTTGTGTAATTTTGAGATATTTCCAACTTGTATGATAATACAGATAATGGGGTTTTTAGTTGAGGTTTTCCCCTGAGTATTCTTCTGTGTTTCATGTGCATTGATTCTTCTTTTGGTTATATGTGTTCAGCTTGATCTTGCTCAAATCTATTAAGCTTTCGCAGAATGATTGTAGAAGTAGATTAAAGTATTTTTCTTTAGTTATATTGCATTACCAAGTTAATCTACAGTCATAATTTCTACACCCTCCAAAACATGAGGGAAACTTACAAACTTAAAACAATACAAAATGTCCTTTTCAAAGATATGTTAAAAACTTATAAATTCTAAAACATATAAAAAAAGTTATGTAAAGCAAATGACTTAATATTGTAAGTCCCTAATGTCAAATTCTTCATGATTGACTTTCTTTGAGTCTCCTTCTTCAACAAAGTTGGCTTGATCTCTTCCTCTCTTCTTATTCCTTGGATTCTTGGGACACTCACTCTTGTAGTGACCTTTCTTATGACATTGATAACACTCTATCTGAGACATGTCAACTTTATTCCTTGGTCCCTTTGATCTCTTTCCTTTGTGATGATCAACATAAGTATTTGATACTCCTTCAGGATTGGAAACCATTGAGATCCTTAATTCTTCTTGACTACATGCGGTCCATAATTCTTCAAAGGTGGGAGTTACTTTCCAACTGCTGAGACTTGAATCAAATGCACCCCAAAAGGGTGGCAATCCTAATATAGCAGTGATCACCAATTATTTGTTCGGAACAATCTCATCGATGGCCAAAAGATCATCCTTGAGTCTAACTATTTTCACAAAAGGTTGCCACAATATCTTCTTTAGTCATTTTTGTATTCCTCAGCTCATTCTTCAAACTTGGTACTTGACTAATGTTCTTAATAGTGAAAATATTAAACAAGGCTTCATACATATCCTAAGCATGATCGATGTTAGCTATGAATGGGACAAGATTGTCTTTTATCCCTTCTACCATTAGAGTCACAGCCACCAATTCTAAATCCCCGAACTTCTCTTTGTCGACATCACTGGATTCTTTTGTAGGTCTCTTTACTTTTCCTCTTACTAAATCCAATACCTTGTTCTTCTTGAGGATTAGGTCAATCCTCTTCCTATAGGATCTGAAGTTGGATGCTCCTTCAAGTTTTTTCTCACCCTTGATTGGGTTAGAAATATTCCTTGAATATAATAAACTTTTTCGCTGAGATAATGCCTATGAATGGATTTGCCTTTTACTTCTTTCTTCACCAAAGCTCTGATACCATGTTGGAAAATCAGAAAGGCAGTAAATATTTTCTTGATCTTGATAATTACTTGTGATGTTTCTTATTATTACAATTTTTTATATCTTCTTTCTTTAGTTCATCAAGAAATTACCAAAATAAGCAGTACATAAAACAATGGACACAAGATGTAGGCACATCCCAGGGAAAATCCCCCACAAGGGGAAAACCAAGTCAAAGTAATTCTTCCTTTCAATAGTATTCTTTGAGAATCTTCACCCTAGACTAATACTGAACCTTCCCTCCACACTAAGTCAGCCTCTAGAAGTTTGACCTCTTCCCAACAACTTTGACTATGCAACAACTTGCAACAACTAACAACTTTTAGCAGCAATCCAACTTGGAATGCTTCGATCTCCCAATCTAGAGCATGAAACAGAGAGAGACCACCACTAAAATTTCGATTTTCCTTGACTCCTTAGACTCACCCAAACTTGCATTCACTTCAGCTTCCCCAAAATAGACTTTCCTAGCTACCTACTTCGCACTTCTACCTAGTAACAAGATTTTCACACTTCTGCCCAATAGAGAGAATTCTAACTTCATGAGAAGTGATGCCCCAAATGAATTCGATGTCCTTCCATTTATAGTCTTCTTGTGGGGTCGAATAGGGTCTTAGGCCAACATGGTGTGGAGGTTGCATAATTCATATTTGACTCAACACTAAACCTTTTTATATGATTCAAAAGCCCAATAAGGGTCTCTTTTAATGTACAATTATTCTATAGACTAAGAAGAAGTCCTAGAAGTCCTCAATGGGGACTTTGACCTAAAACAAGGTGACCCAAGCATGAAATCCATGCTTTAATAAGTCACAGTAATAATAATAAAAATCATTTTCTTTATTCTTTTGACAATTACATTACATAATGACTCAAGTACATTATTGAAGACCAAAGATAGTTACTTTTTCCAACAAAGTGCTCTATATATAGGCTTCCAATAACTTTAATTTAGGCCAACTTGTTGCTTGTGTAGGCTGACTTTTTTGATAGCCCTTGACTTGATCTTGGAGGGTTATGTTGACTCTTTTTTTGACTCAAATAATTTACTTACAATGTGTAAGATGCCTAAGAAGGGTCCTTCATACATGACAACGATTTCCTAGACTTGTAGACTTAATGCCAAGCCCTATAAGCTCTCAATGGAAACTTAATCTAAAAATAAATTCTCTTGAGCATGAAACCCATGTCTCAAGATCAACAATAGTAAATTTGTTTTTCTCATTACATCAAATACATAAAAACCATGATTATATATGTCATTATGAAGACTGCACCTAGTTACATATTTCAGCACACTCTCCTGCCTTGCACCACCCTGTCACCCTGATAAGATGGCACAACACATTTCAAAATTATCAGATTGGAAACACTTGCGCTCAATAATAATAAAAAAATAAATTGCAATACAATCACTATCAATCAACCTCAACTATCATAAACAATTCTGCCTCTTCCCAGTCTGTACATCAAACCCTAACATCGGTAAAATATGCTTATGCACCAAACATCTAAATCCATCAATTCATAGTTCAACATCTTTGCAATAAGTAATCAATCTGATCTCTATATCAGTCAATCATGCACTCATGCAATTTGCAACCATAGTAGGTATGCTCAACATTATCACCAAATCATGCTGTCAATACAAATTCCTAACACTAATTGGACATCATAGTGATGAGCCTAGGTATTGCAGCAAGGATGCTGCAACTCCCAGGGCTACCACCTTTATTTATCATCTCGGGGTTCGTACAAAATTGGAGGTGACTGTGCTATATACACAAGTAGAAGTGAAGGTACTTCTTACTGTCACTGCTCATCTGGCAAGAGACCCCAGGGGTTCCAAGCCATAATTCTATAGGGTCAGAAGAAGCTTGATTTTGATGGAAGGAGAGCAAACCTAGCCTAGGGGAGAGCTATTCTATTGCATAAATGAAAAAAACAACATGAAAACTTGAATCACCATAACCTAATTAATCATGAAAACATCTAAACTAGACTGGATTGCTAAACAACACTAATCTAATGCTCACTATATAAGTTGTAGAAGTAAAAGAGCATAAAACTAGACTAAGGGGTGAACAACGGAAACTAGGCTAAGTCTGTGTTTAGGCGGAAGAGCAGTCAGAGGTCAAAATGGCAAAAAGAGGACGTGAGGGAGAAAAACGGCATGAGGACCGTTGGATCAGGTGGGTGAAGGGTAAATGAACGGTTGAGATCTAACAGTAGGAGGGTACGTAGGCAAGTGGGCAGACATGGTGGACTAACAGGATGGACGACTAGGATTATATCGTGGAGGTGATCAGTAGATGGATGACGGAGATTGGCCAAACCAGTTGGCCAACGAGTGATGCGACAGTCGTCAGATCAAGAGACAGATCGATGGTGGAGGGTTGAAGGCGACAAAGCGATCGGGTGATGCGACAACCATCAGATCTGGTAGGGAAGATCAACGGTGGAGGTTGGAGCGCGAAAAGAAACGTACGGAAATGACGAGCAGGTTTGGAGGGCGGTAAGTTGTGTCTCACACGCCCTTAAAACCATAAGTTGTATTTTGAAAATTCACTCGATTAGCCTCCCCAACCGACACATAGCATGGGGAAATCACCCATCTCGCATGCTCTCAACTCGATAACATTCAGATAGAAATCCATGTGATATGGTGCGAAGGCCATCAGATCTAGCAAAGCAGATCTATGGTGGAGAGGTGACTGAGCATGTTGGTGAGCGGGTGCGCGATAACCGTCGGATCTGACAAGACATATCGATGGTGGGGCTTTAAAAGGTAGAAAGTCAAACGTGAAAAGTGGATTTGAGCTGTGATTGGATGATTTGGCTTGTGAAAGGTGTTTTACTGGTAAAACCATTTAAACATGAATTATCAGCTCCTGCGCAAGCGTTTCGGGCTGAAGGAGAATGAAAGTATGAGTGAGGTCTTAGGCAGAGGGTGAAGGGACAAATGACTAGGAAATGAGTGAATGAGCATGAAACGACCCAAGCAACGATATGATGAACCATGTGATTGCATTAAACGACAAACCATATGAAAGCCAAAACGCTGTGTTTTTGGGGTTGCTGTAGGGTTCTTCCTCACATCATGGTCCCAGAGGGAGAAGGTGAGGCCGAGACACCTGTGAGTATCCTGATGGATCTTTTCTTTACCAACCTATTGATTAAATGAAAGCATAAATGGAACAAACTGAAACACAACTACTCTGTTCTACCCTGCTGTAATGGACTGCAACTATTCAAGCAAATGAACAAGAAATAGGAAACTATTCAAGTCAATGAGCAGGAAACCAGAAATCTATGCTGAACCACTAGAATGAACATGCATCTACTTAACCAAATGAACAATCAAACCATGCATCTATGCTACTGCTGTAATGGAAACAAACTGATTAAGTTAATGAACAAAAAGCAGGATTCTATGCTAGAATACAATACAAGAAAGAGGAGCTTTGGCTACTAGGGTTGGGCCCTAACCCAAGAGTTTCAGCCCTTTGAGTTAACTTAGTGCTGGCTCAAATCAAAACTCATCTTTATTCTAAAAAATTGTATTACATAAAAATGTTAGAAAGTAGAAGTTCGAATCCTTGCTAATTGACTGACTGATTATCTAGTTGACTGGTAACTAACTGACTGCCTAAAAAAACTGAGATCCTAAGCCTCTTTATTTATACATCTGAAGTCTCAATGACTTCCCTCAAAATTAGGGAGGTACAACTCCCAACTTAATGGTAACTTGTCCTTTCACTTTCACTAGCTCAGCTGCCTTCTAGTAGGGAGGCTGCTTGTACTTCCAATTGCTTGGCTATCTTTTAGTACTTCAGAGTTGGCTATTTGTACTTTCAGCTGATGGAGGGATATTCGAATGGATGAACAATAAATGATGAGGATTTACCTCCTGTAATTCCTCTCCCTTGTCCCATTTGAGTTTTTACCAAGGTCTTTTACCATAGTTCCTTGCTTTTACCTTTCATCCCTGCATTTCCCTTGCTTTTATCCTTTATTCCTACATTACATGCACATTAGACCAGAAAGAAAAATATTCAACTCTAACTCATCTCATAAACAAAACATAATCAAAAGTATGCAATAGGTTGTGAGAATAGTTGGTTTGACTAAGCTAGGAGGTGAATTAAGGCCAATTAACGCCCATATAATTACTCAATGATGAGACTCATCACATAGCAACATCCAAGGCTTGTCAACATCAATAATTATAAACAATTATGCCTTTGTTCTCTAGGAAGCTAGCAATCATGGTCCACGAGATCACTCTCCTCAATGCTACCCTATTCTCAAAACACTTTTGCAGCATGCTCTTTTACTTCTAATACATATTATGAGTAAAAACAACTTCAAACATGTATATATATATCAAATTATCAGCCCTAATTGCCTGACATATTTCGATCTTCATTTTGAATTAGTAAAGACTTTTAAAAACTCACAAAACCATACGTTAAATTAATTGTTGGACAAACTTCTTGTTCCAAGGTGCATTCTACAATTTACAAGAAATTGGCACTGGTTCTACAAAATGATGACGAGATTTTGGCCGAGTCACTAAAAGTGCTAACCATTTGAAAAATTTAGAGTGAATAATAAAAGTAAAATCGTACTTGTCAATTTGATCGAATGAAATTAAAAATGCATGGTAGCCACTTGTTAACTGATTATGCGATTATGTGCCAATGTATGGGAAAACATATTTTCTTTTTACTTCTGCTACTACGAGGGGAAATTACACCTGCCTTTCACATATACTGGTGGATTATTTAACATATATGGTGCTTCAATCATATACAACATTACATGCATTCTTCGCAGTTTAAAACAATGGCCTTTAAATTCTCACTGTGTCTAGGCTAAGATTGGATTAAAAAACCATGCTCACATCATTTGATAGTAACATCGCACACTATAATGACTTCAGACAACACACGTAGAGTTGTATCTCAATCACATTCTCTGTACTGTTTCGGTCTTGCCATCTACCAATCACATGTGAAAGTAACCGTAGCATATGTAATTCGATTCACAGGTTGCATCTACGTACACACTCCACGCCCATATCATATCTGTACAATCATTTTTAGAACACATTGGTCACATTGGCTCGTGCTTGATAGTGCCACAAATTGGTCCAGATGTTCCTACAAAGATCTCTAATATTTGCGCTGATGTATTCAACTTGTGGCTACTAAGAGAACCATGATTTGGTGCTTCTGTCTATTGTATGACTATAACTTGGATTCATGTACACAATGAAAACTCAAAGAAAGACATGGCCCATGTACTCCACAGGTGTATATATATTTTGTTCTCAATTAATCACACTCCTTCAATAAAATTGATATGAGAGATATATGCAAACCCACATTAGCTTTATTTTTAGATTCAACCTTTGAGATTTATCGATAACTTCATGTGGTAGTGAATTTGCACAACCATAAATCCTAGGGATTCTCAAAACTAAGACTCTGTGTCCGACATGGATGTGCAACAAATAAATTCTAGCTTATGACTTCCTTGACTATTACAAATATTTAAAAAAGATCAACTCGTGATAAGTATCTTGTTAAGTAAGCCAAGACCATAAATTCTAGCTTATGACTTCCTTGACTATTACAAATATTTAAAAAAGATGAACTCCTGATAAGTATCTTGTTAAGTAAGCCAAGACCATAGATAAAAGATAGATTACCCTCCAAAATGTTTTCTATTGAAACCTCCTTATTCACGCTAAGAAATTAGACATCTTTCTCAAACTTCAAATCACCACAAAAGTAAATAAGCTTAGAAACCAACAAATATGGTCTTAAGTACGAGACCTTCCTTCATGATTTCCAAAAATTTATTAAGGCCGCAAAAGATAGATTATTTGCAGATATAGTGTTGACACCTAATCTTTGAGATTACGTAAATCCATGTAAATATTATAAATAGGAATATGCAGGGAATTGGAAGACGAAGAGACATTGGGAGATGAAACCCAATAGGCTTCCTCTCCATGCATATATTCATGTTCCAAGTAATGCAAAAACATAATACAATTCATGGAGTTACCTCTTGGCCTGAGATGGTATTAGAGGCAACCTCTATATTTAGTTTTCTGTGTCGTAACCCCTGTTAGTTTCCTACCCTCTACCTATGTTCTCTATCAAATATCTGCATTTTGATGGACCATCCTCTGCATTCAATGCTATGTTGAATTATCTTTGTGATGATTGCAAGGATTTTTGAGTTAACCTCTGGCTGAATAACTCTCATAGAACCCCTGAATTTGCGTAGTGTGAAAGTGTTGGAACACTGGTTAAAATCTTGTGGAGCGGACTTGCAAATAGTCATTGAGGCTATTGAAGCCTTGGTGTTGAGAGATGGAACCCACCTGTGCGTTGAAACACTGTGAGCTTGGTCGAAACTTGGAGGTGTTGCATTGAATGTGTTGGGTTGTGTTATATTCTTTCCACATAGTTAACAGGGGGTTTGAGGGGTACATGTAACCCCACTTTATGGGGTTCGGGGCAGCGCCCCGGAAAATTTTGGTTTTGGACCCTATGTTAGGTTGGGCGGACCCACCTATGGTTTTGTGCATGATTTTTGCACATGTTTTTTGGACGCGATGGTTTTGGTCCATGGTATTGGATTGATGGTTTTTTGGTCCATGGTATTGGACGTGATGGTTTTCAGTCCATGGTATTGGATGCTTCGGCATGTATAAATATGTATTGTAACATTGAAAGGAATATAATGAAAAATCAAGCTGGTAGTCTCGGTTTTGAGATCCAGTGGGAAATCTCTGTGTATATGTGTTTTATGTGTTATGCTCTCGCATTTTTATTTTTCCTGTGATTTAGAATTCGTATGCAGGTAATTTCTGTACGGGGTTAAAACCTACAGAATGGTGACAGTGCAGTGTGCATTCCGCGTCGATTGTGTTCAAATACAGATGGCATTTGGTAAGTCTAACAAGTTCATGCATTGAATAAGTTTGATGGTCAATGGAATATATGGTGAATGCATAAGGTTTTTTTGATGGTCGATTGAATGGCGTGTATGATTGAGTGACAACGTCTGCGTTGAATTTAAAAAAAAACCTCGTGTTTTATTACCCGTGGGATTAGACTTAAAGTCCGTTCCTTTAATGGGTGGGGTGCCCCCATAATTCGGTTTCCTCGACACCACTCTCCGCACTCTCCTTCATTGTAGGACCACTCCCCTGGCACTCACTTACTGCCTATTGTGCCCCCACAATCTGCCTATTGTACGCCCATATCAGCCCTCCATCATATATAAATTTCACTATTTTTCGTCCGTCGCCAAATTTATTTGCCTACACTTCCGACATTTATATCCATTTTTATTTCCCGCATTGCATCACTCTCATTGTGATTGCCGACAGCCTGTATTATTATTTTGTTGCATAGTACACAATAAAGTCATTTTCAAAGGTAGATTTATTTATTTATTTATTATTATTATTATTTTTTTTTGAAGATGCATTCACTGATATCAATTGTTGGAGTGGTTTTCTCTAGAAAGGAGAGCTATCCCGAATGGTCATGTAAGATTAAACACACCCTCATTTTCAATGAGTTATAGAAAGGGGTTTGTGAAGGAGAAGGAGATAATGCACTTGAAAAACCCACTTCAGATTAAGAGCTTTCCATTTGGTAAAACAAGAACAATAAGGCCTATGCATTGATTGCAACGTTAGTAAATGAAGAGGCGAGTCACCATAATTCTCCATTTTCAAATGCCTTTGAAGCCTTAAAAAAGTTGAAGGAATTGGATGACACACACTCTGAGCTTGAAGTTGTTCAATTATTGATTAAGTTGTTCAGTCTTGAATTGAAAAATGATGACCCTCTTGCCTTAGCATCAAAAGTAAGATCCATTATGCATGATATAAAAGCCATTGTTGTTGAGATAGATATTCCTCTCTTAGCTTATGTCAAGGCACTATATCCCACCTATTCACATTATCTTGAGTCATTGCAAGCAAGTGGAAACCTTAAGGAGATTACCTTTGAATCCCTTAAGAAGAAGTTTGTTGAGAGAGAGAAGGCTTTTGGGAAGAAGAAAACTCCTCAGTCCACTGAAGACGCTGCATGCCGTGCACAAAAGGAGACGAATCATGCAAAATATTCTTCTAGAGGAAGAGGTGGCTGAAGAGGAAGGATAAATTCCAAGGAGAAAAGTCTAATCTTCATTGTATACGATGCAATAGAGATGGACATGATGCATCCACATGTTAGTTACCTTGGGACGTCCCAGAATAGGAAAGAAATGAAGGGAAAGGTAAAATCATTGTTAAAGGGAAAGGTAAAGCACCCGAATCCACTCATTATGTTGTGGCACATTGCAATATTGGAGTAACTGAAGACTTGTTCAATGCTTCACTTGCTTCATGGAAAGATGATTTGTTGATTGATTCAGAGCAACTTTCCACATGAATTTCAGGAGAGAGTTCTTTGAAGAATTCATTGACAATGTTGGTGGAGCAGTATCCTTTGCAGAAAAGTCAAAACTCAAGCCATTAGGGCGGCTTAGCACCATCAGGCTAAAACTACTTGGCCTTCCATAATTTCTTCTGCATGATGTTCTATACATCCCAGAGCTTTGGAGAAACTTGCTGTATTTGGTCCACATCCACCAGTAAGGACACTCCATTCATATATTTGATGGAAAGGTCGAGGTCAACAAGCATAAGATCACACACTTCTCATGACAGGGATAGAAGAAAGACTTCTGAAGCTACAAGGAACCTTTGCTCGTGCACAACTTTTCATACAATTCTCACTATGATGAATGTACATTTCCATCAAGTCTTTTATGGCATGCAAGATTTGGACACTTGAACTTTGATAGCCTTCGTTTGTTGAAGAAAAATGGTGTTACTGGTTTGCTACAATTCCTAGGAAACTTAAACAATGTGATGCTTGTATTTTAGGAAAGCACAACAAACAATATTTTCATGATTCTCATTCCAGAGCACATAGAAAACTTGAACTCATTCATTCTGTTTTATGTGGCATAATGCCCGTTCCTTTTTAAAATGGTAATGAATATATGATGACTACACCATAATGTGTTGGGTTTATTTATTGAAGAACAAATATTAAGCTTTTGAAACATTCAAGAACCTTCATGCATGGATTGAAAATGATGCAGAATTCCATATTGGTTCTGTTCGCACTGATAATGGAAAAAAAATACACATCAAATGAATTTGAAAACTATCTTCACTAGCATGGAATCAAATATCAAACAACTATGCCTTATAATCCCCAACAGAACGAAGTAGCTAAAAGAATGAACAAGACAATCTTAAATATGGCACGTTCCATGATGTTTTTCAAGAATGTTAAACTGATGTTTTGGGCTTATGCAGTGATATGTGCTATGTATATAAAGAATAGGTGTCCATCTAATGCTATAAAAAACAAGGCTCCCTATGAAATGTGGTATGGCCACATTCCTTCATTGAGGAATCTCAGGGTTTTTGGTTCCACCTGTTATGCCTTGATACCTAAGGAATAGAGAAAAAAACTTAGAGCAAGGAGTTGCAAGTGTATCTTCAAGGGGTACTCAAATACCTCCAAAGTATACCGTCTATATGATGAAGTCAATAATAAGTTCATAATATATAGATACACGATCTTTCTTGAATCTTCCAAGGCTAACAATGTTGCTGAGCGACAACTTGATCGCTTGGATAGATCCAGACATGCAAAGTATTTTCAAGAATTTGATAATGAGATTCCACATCTTGAAAGGGGGATTCCTATACTAGATCAATCCGTGGAATCTTCTTCTGAAGCACTCTCTCCCCCACATGAAGCTCCAGCCATTGATGACGATGATAAAGACACTTAAAAGTGTTCGCCCTCAAGAGGTTGGAAAGACAGGAACAAGAAGCTCAACCAGACAGAATGGAGGTGGTGCAGATGATTCTGATTCACCTGTTGATATGGATGTTTCTTATGATTGTGAATTGAATTTGATGACAGATTTTAAACCAAATTCCTTCAAAGAAGTTGCTTCTCATGATGCTTCTCATGACAAATGGAAAGAAGCAATGCAAAAATAATATGATGCCTCGATAAAAAATGGCACCTGGAAGCTGGTTGGTCCTCCATTGGGAACCAAACCAATAGGTTGCAAGTGGGTCTTCAAGAACAAGTATAAATCATATGGCTTACTGACAAGCACAAGGCTTGTGGAAGGTTTTGCACAAAAGGAAGGGGTTGACTATGAGGAGAATCCCCCTCCCCCCACAACAAAATGGGCTACCATCCAGACACTCTTTGCCTTGACAACAAAAAATGGTTGGAAAGTCCATCAAATGGATGTAAAAACTACTTTCTTGAATGGGGATCTGAAAGAGATTGTTTTTATGTCCCAACCAGACAGATTTGTTGTGAAGGGTAAATAACATAAAGTATGCAAGCTTGAAAAATAATTGTATGGACTTAAGAAAGCACGACGAGCCTGATATGAAAAGTTAACTGAGAATCTTCTGAAACTCAAATTCAAACATTATGATCTTGATGATGCAACTTTGTATGTTAAGAAAGTTGGCAAAACAATTGTATATCTTGTGGTGTGTGTAGATGATCTTATGATGAAAGGGAACAATGACAGCTATATTACATCCATAAAGAAGGAATTGAGGAAAGTTTTTGAAATGAAAGATTTGGGCTATGTTCATTACTATCTTGGTATTGAAGTAATTCAACATCTGAAGTTTATATTCCTCTCTTAGAAGAAGTACCATGGAGATATTTTGAACAATTTTGGCATGGATGAGTGAAATGGAAAAGAACTTAAAGCTCACATCCACTAAGGGAAAAGAATTTGAGGATGAAAGAAAGCATAGACAACTTGTAGGAAGTATCAACTACTTGCCTACTACCAAACCAAACATTTCATTTGATGTTGGAATCCTCTCCAGGTTTATGCAAAAGCCTTGTGAGGGACATTGGTCTGCTGCAAAAAGAATTCTAAGGTTCTTGAAGGGAAATAAGGACTTTGGACTTAAGTATACATAGGTGGGCCACTTCAGCTTGATTGTTTACTCCGATTCATACTTCAATGGAGATAAAGAAATTGGGGTATCTACTTCATGTTATGCTATGAGTCTTCAATCAGGAGCTGTCTGCTCGAGGTCACACAAACTACCAGTTCCAACAGATTTCACAACTAAGGCAGAATATGTGGCAACGGCTGAAGCAACAAATGAAATTGTGTGGCTCAGGAAAATTATGGAAGATTTGAAAGAGAAACAAGTGCATTCAAATCCTCTCTTGATTGACAACACTTCTGCAATAAAGTTGGCCAAGTACCCAAAGATCGATGATTGAACAAAGAACATCAATAAAAAATACCATTTGATTCGACATCATTTTGAGGCCAAGACGATCCACCTATGTCATTGTTCCAAAAATGAGCATATGACAAACATCTTCACGAAAACGCTTGGAAGAGAAAAGTTTGAAAGATTCAAAATGATGCTTGGACTCACCAACATCCCTTCAGATTAAGGGGGGGGGGGGGAATGTTGACACCTAATATTTGGGATTAGGTAAATCCATGTAAATATGAAAATAAAGGAAATTTGAAGACGAAGAGACAATGGGAGATGAAACCCAATAGTCTCCCTCTCCATGTCTATATTCATGTTTCATGTTAATGCAAAAACACAATATAATTTGTGGAGATACCTTCTGGCCTAACATATAGACATGTATAAGATGCTTCTCTAAACAATTAGCCCTTCAATTCAAACATAGTCACTTGCAATAAAAAGACACAAATATTCACAAGATAGCGAAACCCTTTAGGATAATAAACCATAACCAAAAAACCTTCCTCAAACTTTTTCCTCCTCGTTAGCTCTTCATAGCTCCTCAATGCCAAAAATTTCAGAGAATTTGGATCTTATGATTGGCATTGAATGCATACATTAGAGGTGAGATAAGTTGTCCTTTTATGGAGTAGGAGAGGCGTTGAATTGGACTAGCCGACTTGATGATTGGAGGGATTTTTTTTTTTGAATTTCAAAAGATGGAGCCAAAAGATCCTCTTTTTAATGAGGCTGATCAGTAGGCTAATTTTAAAATGAGATCCTTCACATAACCAACAACCTTCTTATTTAATTTGAAAATAAATGTTGAAACTCTTTTATTAATATATTTTGAAGTCCTCCACAACCTTATTGCATTACATTACTTGACTACAACATCCTCATCCTTTGGGGATTTTCCCCACAAGTTCGGGGATTTAATATTTGAACAAAGATATCTCTCAATCTATGAGGGTTCTCATCGCATGCCAAATACCATTGGAATCAAAATGACAAGAATAATTAAATGATAATGGTACTGAGCCCAAGGTCCTTGATCTTCATCCATAAATGCTTCAACAAGTGCGGGGCTTCTAGGGATTTCCACGGGCTTTGACCAATGTAGATTCCAATTGAATTCAAATATTAAGTGCATTCAATCACTGACATCAGCATCATTGAAAATACCATTGAAAAATGATGTTAGGTTTATTTATCAATATAAATAGTAAGTTGGATTCATTTACATTCAGGTCTATGATTTCATTGAACTTTTGGCTTTACTTCCATTAGGATTGGGCATCACTGAAATCTTGTTTCTAGTTTTTATCATATTAATATAATTCTAATTCTCTTTTTTGTGTTTTCATCATTTGTAATAAACAAATAACTCTCTTTTTTAATCTCTATTTGGTTGCCTCCCATTTTAAAATATTCTCCCATCTTTTAAAGTCTTTATTTTTGCTCTTTCATTCACTATTACAAATGGGGCCAAAATCCGATGGCGATTAGTTAGATATGCGACTTACTGGTGTCGACTATCTTATACATTGGTGCTTATCAAATCATCTATAGAATTCGGTCAAATAGTCGACAATTTAGAGACTGTCAAATATGCGATGGTACATATATCGATTATCCAACACATAAAAATCCCAAAATGGTATTTAAAATACCGACGTTTATTAATCATTTTTCCATTGTGAAAAATTGTCAGCTATCCGATGGAGAGAACGTCGAATATCCAACATGTTGTTAACCAATTTTCAATCGGATATTCAATAGGGACATCGTCGTGTCTGAAGGAAAAAACTGGTGTTGTGGCAACGGGTAATTGACGACATATGTATAATGTGTGACATAAGTGTTGTCGCTTCGATGCTTTAAACCCACTGGCTAGGTTTCAGATATGCGATAGACAAGTTCTTGTCTGACAGAAGTGTTAAGGTGCCAATGGTTCTATTTTTCATTTCCCTCGTCGAATATCTGACAAGCACCCTAATTGGAAGCTGTCGAATATTCGACGACCTGTATATTGTGTTGAATATTCGATGGTGATATCCATTAAAATAAATAATTAAATACACATAGATTGTGAGTTTTCTTGGTGGATCTGATCCCTTATACATTTGATACATTCGACTCTTGTAGATTATAGACTGTGAGTTTTCTTATATCTTTGATTCTTGCAACAGACCCGAGGGTTTTTCGGTGGTACTTCCATTAGGTACTAGTTTCATAACTCGTTTTAAAGGCAACAACGACATTGATACCGTGACATACTTGGTATGTAAGTGTCTTCTAGTATAATAACCAGAATCACACATCTCATCTTCATCATAAATGGACTATATATAGACATACATTACAATAATTTATAGATTACATTACAAATAACCAAGTATTGGTGATAAGCCAACATCCAAGCAAGAACATAATCATAATCTAGGTTGTTTCATCAAATATGTTGTTCATGTACCAAAAGTGTACTATGAAACGCTACAACCATAAATTAAAATCTATAAAAGACAAAAATTTTGTTACTGTTTGTCATAACAAAGTCTTAAGATTCAAGAAATGGTTGACTTCAAATGTGGAATATCACTTGTGTATACTAATGTTCTCCATAGAGACCACAAGTTGGTCAGATTGACCCCACAAGTGGCTCCTTTGGTGGACAAGTAGGTTTGTCAATAGATGATAGCCACAAATAAACATTAGTTTTTTAACACAATGAAACAAATTTAGAAAGCTTGCAAACATATATAGGTAGTGCCTTGATGACTTTCATGAATGGAGGTACTCGTTTATGTACTCCAACTTTATTTTTTTTATCACATATCATGGTTCACAATTCCCTTGGTTTCATTGGAAAATTTTTGTTATTCATGCTTAGTATTTTCAGTTTTTTTGAAGATCCTATTCCAATAGAGTCCTTTATCTTGCTATGATATAAAAAAAAAATGAACTACCAAAAATATTATGTCAAGCTAAATATAAAACTAAAATCATTTACGACACCTAACATAATTTACAAAGATAAGCATACTGATTTAATGACTAGAAAAGCAAAATGAACATGGCCGACTCTCACAATTTAAACTGTGAGACTAGAGATTGGAAGATGAACAACCCCCAAGGCATAGTGAAGAAATATAACATGTAAAATATATGCAACAGGAACAAGACTAAGGATGACTAGTTTGAAATCCTAATGTGCCCTTCTTGGAATAATACCTTTTCCAATTTCCAAATGCACATCAATAATGATATAACAACTAATATTACTTAGGTTTGACTAAAATTGGACCGTTGAACAATATAGATGATGATAGCTTGGTTAGTCTCAACTTCACTAGAAAATTGAACTTTAGCATAACCAAAACCAAATCATGATACTGGAATTTGAATTACCTGCAAGGCCTAGTGAAGTAATACAATGTGTAGAATGTGCAACAAAAACAAGACTAAGGGTGGTAAACTTACAATCCTATTGTACCCTCTCTAAAATGATGCTTACTACAATTTCCAAATGCACATTAATACCTATCCAAGAAATACTATTGAGTAATATTGGACCATATTGACCAAAGTGGATGATGCAATCTAGTGCCTCAACTATACTTGATGTGAATGTGAGGAGAGTATGACTAATAAACCATTAAAAAAAACATAATACGCAAGTTTGTTCACTGACGATGGAGATATGCATTAAAAACAAATATAATACACAAGTTTGTTCACTAGCGATGGAGATATGTGTTAAAAACAAATATATATAATACACTACTATTTTTAAGACTATAGGAATGCCATCACACATAGCATCCTTCATTGTTGATCACCTAGAGTTGAAGCTAGAGGATATTGTGGTTTATAGAGTTATGGTTGTTGAAAATAATACTGAGAGGGGGGGGGGGGGGGGGGTGAATCAGTATTTATCGGATAATTATTCTTTTCAAAACAACTGTTGTACGCTACCTGTAATTAAATAAACCAGCGTATGTACGCGTGTATGCAGAGGAAACCCGCGTATATAGAACATGCTTTTACTTTACTTAATCTTTCAGATGATGATTGTTAGTCAGTGATGCAGAATCAAATAACAGTATCCAGAAACAGTAAAACAGAGCAGAAAGATAATCACACACAGAAACACCAGATATAAGGTGGAAACCCAATGTGGGTGAAAACCACCTGCTACAATTCGCCTCTATCTTTCCTTAAATTAGAAACTTCTGTTTACAATGTACTGGTGCAGTCCTTTACCAGTACGCAGGCTACAACCTGCAGAGAGCTACAACTCTCTCTCATTTTCCAGCTTTCCTGGAAGGGAGATACAACCCCCTTTGCACTAGCCAAGATACTAGTACGTAGGTGCTGGCCTACAGAAGGCTACAACCTTCTCTTTCTTCCAGGAACCACTTTTCATCAATTTTCAGACTGGATCCACAATCATCAAGAATCAACCAATCTCCTTTCCACCAACTAGAGTAGATACTCCTCTGACAGCTGTACACAGAAAAATGTACCAGAAACCATATAGCAGAAACAGAACCCAAAACCCAGCAGCAATAAGCAGAAACAGCCAGATCACAACTTAAAGCATATACGCAATTTTAACAGTCTGCAACTTGCGTGCATACGCCTCTGCGTATGGAACAACCTGCGTATACGCGCCTTAACTTCACCTAAACAGCGTGTATACGCGCCTTCATTTCACTGAACTTGCGTACAGATCTATAAAAGACAATACACTCTTCCAGATATTCAATCACTAAATAACCCAGATTATCAGACTTATAGATCAGACGAGCGCCACATCAAGCAGATCAAAATCATACAGAGATACTATCATTTAAGCTTAAAGATTATGACCCATGAATAGACCTTATCCTTCCTTTTGTGCTAAAGTTCCTCCTTCCTTCAGATCCAGATCTGCATCACCATCCAATATACCAGCTCTAGCACTTTCTTAGATCTTCAATTATAATTCAAATGGTGATATGCCACAAGATCTCCTTCCTCTTTTATAGTCCTAGGCCTTCCCCAATACCATGGTCCAAAACCATAACATTTCAATACCATGAACCCAAAACTAGGGATCGACACATTTGACGAGACACCATGGTCCAAAACATAGGTTCAAGTTCCAAGATCTAACTTCCATGGACCAAAAGAATGATCACCAACATATACGTTCTTTTGTAATGTATAAGCCGCGTGTATACGCGCCTTCGTCTAGATTAACCTGCGTATATGTCTTTTTCTACTTTCTAAGTGCCTGAACTGAGAGCTGTTACCAAAGAAGGTTGCCATCAAGGAAAACACCTGTGCCATAGCCCCAAACTTGTGCCATAATGCCAACAGGTTCAACATCCCCTCAAGTACCTAATTGTCTCTAACTCCTGGATGATATCAGTTTGCAAACTTCCCAGTGGGTTTAACAACCCTTGAGAAAACCACACACAGTTGGTTCAACAACCTCAAGGAAAACCACTTACTATGTAATTCCCTATTATCCTTGACAACAAGCCACACACATTGGATTCAATAGTTGTGCCACTATAGAGGGAAATCTTTTTTTTGACAACAAAACTTGACCTAGATAGAAAAAAAGCGAACCATTTCCCTTGTGCAACCCTCCCATAAATAATTATGTTTTAGGCTTCTCTAATTCCACTAATCGTCCCTTAAGGTTACGTACCATCATGAATCTTATAGGCGTGAATATAATTTCCTCTTCAAGTTATGTAGAGAGAATTCTCTTCATTTAGTCCAGCCACTGAAATTTGTGTTTCACCGCCTATGTCTACCAGCGTGACTAGACTTCAATTAATTCAAATCTCTCTCTCTCTCTCTTGTAGATATTTTCATATGGTTACATATGATTCCCAGCCACTCCATTTTCAAATAAATTTATTTGTAATAATTTGATTTAAAGACACAACCTTTGGCACTTATATCAACCTATTCCCTCAAGAAATTCTCCTTCCTCAAACTCTGGAATCAGTGTCTCAATTTCTCAGGTATTTTTTAATTTAACAAAAATAGAGATAATAATTACAACATGAGGGAATTTGCCAGGGTTGTCACATGCATATTTTATGAGGCCAAAGTTTAGTTTCATACAATCTTATAACATTTTCAAATGTCCCACTAGGAAAAATGTATGAATCTAGAGATCCACTTGTTGGATTGTAGTATAGTTTAGCAACAAACTAGTTTCAATTTCTCAAAGCATAGCTTTAGTCAAAGACACCCCATCTACCCAAATACCATAAATTTGTACATATATAATAGAATATAGAAAAAATATATTTTTTAAAAATTAAATAAGACCAAAATATAATATTATACATCCAAAATATAACCATATTCAACCAAGTAGAATGAATTATAACCAAAATATGCCCAAGATAAAGTTGAAATAAAAACAATGTTAACAAAACGTGATTGCATGTTTTTGTATATACAACCAAATAAAACTATATCCATATACAAGTTGTTATGGATGTTATGGAAACTATGCACAAATCTACATAAAAATATATCTAGTTATCATTTACTTCACATCCTTCATCATATTTTTCTCTCATAAAGTGGCACCCTTCTAAAGTGCACTAAACTTCTCTCTTGGTTACTAATTTCAACTAGCCCAATCTAAGACACTTTGGCTTATTTTTAACGTTTCTCCTATGCAACATGGAATTATATATTGCAAGTTTGTAGCATTTCAAGATCATTTTTTGGGTTTTAGTGAACTTAAAAATCTATAAGTTACTACTATGACCTTTCATTGTGCAAAATAGCAGTACAAACATACTACAAAATCAAAGTTTACACCATTTGGACTACCATAGCTGCATCCATTTCCACTTACCACATATTATGAGGTATCGAATTGAACAACTCATGGGGAATTCTCTTTCATGTATCAACCAACATAAATGTTACATAAATGATTTAGTAGATAAGATATCATCAATATATGCTTTGTAGCTATATAAGAGCTAAATGCCTTGCAAAGTAAGTAACAATTGATCTCATACAAGGCTATGATCAGATGCCGGAATAAGTTTAGCTCCAGATAAAACTAAGATGGGATTATTACACAAGCAATGCAACATTTGAAAATCATGCACATACACTAGACATAATCCATAGGGTGCTTAGCATACACCCAAATAAATTGATCAATTTTAGTCATTTGCAGTCACTAACATGTTTTTTTTTGTTTTTCATAACTATTATAATGTTACAAAATTAAAAAAATCCATGAATTAATCAAATAACAACGTAAAACTACTAAACAATCTACCTTTCACTTATAAGACTCACATGTACAAAAATATTGAAATACCACTGATGCAACTTTTCCTTCTAACCTTAAAGTGATCTACTCAGATTGGTTTTCATCAACTATGGTTGGAAAAGAGTCTAGAAAGATAATTCTTGTAACCTAGATTGTCAAAAACAATAAAGTAGTAATGTATCCAATAAACAAATTAAGAATAAAAGATTCAATAAATTGGCATATTTTGTTTTTTTATGATATAGGGAACCGTTAATAACTTAAAACATGCATGTAAAAGTGCTTAAAGAGTTGTCAATTGGTGTTGTCTTGGGTGGTTCGATGGAATGGTTGTTATCTTCCCCATCTCAGTTCAAATCCACATTAGTGACATGATAAGCTATAATTCCTTGATAAATATTGTTTTAATGACTTAGTTCCTATGAATATTGTGGTATTAGATTCGAACCTTTTTAACTCTTAAGTGAGTATATTTTTGGGTTGGTTTGGTACCAGTAACCTCACTCTAGCCCTTAGACTGAGAGGAAGGTTTATTTATTAATGTGGATAAAAGAAGGTACTTAAACAGTTAGTCTTAGATGTGAATTAGCTGATAGCCAAGAACATAATTTGAAAATGGCACACCAAGCTACTCTTCATGAACATTTAATAGGGGATTAACAAACTCTAATAGGTAAAGAAACAAAGTTATATACTATAAGGGACCTTTGCTCTCAAATAAATTCATCATAAACTTATCCTCAATTTCATAGTGTAGCAAGTCTTAAACGTTGGCTAGTATTAGAAAATAGTCAATAAACAAAATATACATTATAAAAGCTCAACAACATTCCCAATTATTGCTAATTCTCATGAGTATATATAAGGAGTTAAAAATACATACAACAAAGAACAAAAAAATTATAGGAGATCATGTGCCATCAATAAGAGGTAAACATCCTCTCAAAAAAACTTTGACCCAACCAAAACATTTCTTGAAGTTTTTCCCACTTCACTACCAATTTATTGAGTGGGTCGACAATACTGTCAAGTCAAAATTTAACAAATAGGTAAGCAGGTGATGAAATACAACATAAAATGTAATTTATTGTGTCTTCAACATGATATACTATGACTTTGAAATAATTACTTGTAGACACCACTATAATAGCAAAAGTACACAAAATACGTGAAGTAAGGATTCCACTTGAGAGTAGCAAACCTTAGGTGAAACAATATTCTAGAAGCTACAAAAGCTCTAGATTTTAAAGATCCTATGACCCTCTCAAGTTACAAATCTCCAAATATTGTTTCCAATGGACCTGTTTCCCCTCTCTCAACAAGAGTATCCCAAAATTTTTGACAAAGAACCATGCCATTTCTAAGCCCAAATATCTGCAATCTATGGGCCAAGACTTGCCTCAACACGTTAACCTTCCCACTAACCTTCCCACTACTCTATACCTAGCCCCATATAATATTAGTTGGGTACAAAAGTAAATCCCTCATCTTACTAACTCTTAGTGTTGTCCAATGACCTTTTCTATTGGCCCTTTCTAAGATATTGTGGTGTGTGATGTTTCTCCTCTCGATTGTGCCAATTTATTACTCATAATTCCATATCAACAAGCTAAGCACACTATTTATCATGCTAAAGGTCATCAATACCACTTGTAGCCTAAGGGTCACACCTATGTGATTACATATTCTTTTCTTAAACCAACATAGCCTCCTAATGGGAAATCTCCCATTAAGAAAGTCAGTTTGAACCAATGCATTTATTTGTGTTTAGTATGCCCTATCAATCAAGATAACCTCACTAATTTAGTACCCCTCGATATGTTTACCCTATTTTCAAAATTCATAGATGGATTTACACAACCCATAGGGCTAACCCCAACATTCTATATTGAACACACAATTTACCTTATTCTTTGATTGGAATTTGGATTAGGGGCAAAAATTTGCTAAAAAATCAAAGTGCTCAAAATCGCTCAAAAACTGAACCCAATGTAACTCGTTTCACTCAGAACGAAGCTCGTATGAGAAATATAGAGACTTCAATCCGCTTTTTCAAACATGCAAAATTTTGGGTACAGTGCTCACTCAGATGCTGACTAGGCATTCATACAACCTAGTAAAAGAAACAAGAATATTCCAAGGAATAATCATTGGAATATTCCCAAAATATTCTGATAGGTGGCTCAATCACATTGTGACAAGTGTTGGCATGTTATTGGTCAATGAAATTTGAGGTGGACTAATGAGAGGCTGACACGTTGTTTTAGACATTTTTGGGCACTTCAAACCCAATCATAAAAGTCCATAAACTGAGGGCTCCTAAGTCCCTAAAAGTGTTGCTTCACTGCCTAAAGGAACAAGGTCAACTGATTACATCATCTCCCAGAAGTTCTCCAATGAAAACTGCTCATAAATGGTCAAAACTGGACCATACTGAAAGCTCAATGCAGAGAGTGTGATGCATATCACCTTCCCAGTGTAGAAGTTGTGATGCATACTGATTTGCTCCTCTGTAGGGTGTAATGGTCGGGAATGGACAAATGGCAGGGACAAAAATAAGAGGTGGAAGATCATGGAATCTTCCAAAAGCTTCCTCTCTGACACTTGCCTCTCTATTTTCGACCAGGGATGAGTAAGAGATCATCATTCTCCAAGTGGAAGCATGAACTATCAGAGAGAGGACACTAAATCAAGATCCGGGAAGATGACCACCTCTTGTATCATCTTATATGGATCCTCATACACGTGATCCAGAGGCTGGAATTTTGTATCTTATAGAGAAGTGTTGTTGTTTTTCTGGTGTACATTCATAGTGTTGGGTGATCTAAGATTTGCTTGAGATGAAGAAGGGCTTCCTAGCTGGAGGATGATGCTGGGTCAGAGCATATGGTCGTAATCCTCTTGCTACTTTTCATCTTAATAAAGCTATTCTTGTTTTCTTCCATATTCTTGTGTACTTGTTTATATATGCATTTATATGGTTAACATACATTTGATCCTGTGTTATTTATGGATATAGATCTTTGTTTCTTCGATAGTAGTATGTTGCTTTGATTCCACAGGTTCTCTTAGAAGCTGGGCAAATGAAGAAGAAGCAGTGAAGCTCTATCAAGAAGGAGAGGAAATCAAGCGTAAGACTCAGGTTGGTCTTCTTGGTTCTCCTCTTGTCTATTTCCATAAAAGAAAAAAATATTAGACTTTACATGTTTGCTTCTAAGATATCCACCCATCTTAGTGGGAATAGAAGCATCTGAATGGACGCTATTCCCAATAACAAAATGGCGACTCCACTAGGGAGCGACTAGATTACTTGTTAGCCTATCTATCCTTGTTTCTTTCATAAACTTACAGATGGAGCCTGAAGTCAAGCCAGCTAGCCTTCAAACTACATTTGTTATACAAATGCAAAGTAGATCAATGATGCTTCAGTCTATCTCCAAGTTTTGTTTATGAATTAAACAATAGATTTGCAAGCAATCTAATTGCCTAAGTGGCGGCTCTCGTAACCTCTTTAGATCACCCCTGTGTTTTACATACACTAATCTTTACTTACTCGGCCTAAACACCTGAACTAGATTGCAAACTGTGAGTGAAAACCTGTTTGAAGTCTCGCACTGGTACCATCACACCCTGCCTTCAAGGAAGTCTGTATGCATCGCACTTCTTGAGTGCAGTAGGTGCACTGCATACTGGTTTCACTGTGTAACAGGTGCAATGGTCAGGGAGGGTTAAATTTACCCTCATACTGTGGTTTTTCTCATTGTTTTTAGTCCTATTCGGGAGTTTTGTTGTCTGTAGTCAGTGTACTTCTGTGAAAAACCCCCTTCTCTTGCATTATTCCGCCTCCTTAGTGAAAGAACTGTAAATGTTTTTATGTATTGTGCGTCGTTTTTAGTTATCTTTTGCAAAAAAGTCGCATAGTCGAACTATCGTCTCTAGATCTGAAAGTGTCGTAGCTGTCGTTTTCAGTTTTAGAAAACAATCCCATTGTTCTTGATAGTCGATTATACAGTTAATATTGCATAGGATTTGAATTAGTAGTTTTAAAGTGTCGAAAAGCAATTTCCATTTCAAAATCGCAAAGTGTCTCTCTTTCTTTCACTTCATTTTGAAAAAGAAATTTGTTGAGTAATGTCACTTTAAAAGTAATTCAGTTTTGCACATAGCTTTCTTAACGTCATTCATACATTAAGAAGGTTGAAAACAAATACATGCATGTGCATTTGCATTTTGATTGCTTGGTTTGATTTAGGACTGTGCATTTAGCATGTGCTCTGTGCTCTGTGAAGAAAAGATTCTTGACTTTCTTCCATTAGTAGCTAGGATTTTCATTGCTAAAAGAAGATTAAACGTTTGTTTATCATCTTAGACTGCATTTTAGGAATTATATACACATCACGTGGTGAACCTGAAAGGAAAATTGTTAAACAAGATCAACTTAAAATAAATTCAATGAATCTAACAATGCTTTGGAACTTAACGCACAAGATCTAGAGGTCTAGGCTAGAGATGTATTCCGACGTCGTAAAACCTGGTAACTGTTGCTTTCAGTGTTGGTTGGGTGATTCCTCCACTCTGAGACAGCAAGTGCTAGTACGAACTTGTGCTCCCATGTACCATCGAGTATATATTGGGAGACCACAATAGGCTACATCCTTTATCCTTAGGAAGCTGTGTCTGCCGCCCTATCGATCGCATGCACCGAACACAACATTCAGGAAGATTGACTACCGTACCGTAAAAAGTATTCTGTAGTTTTATGATTGGTTTGGTAATCCTCTCTGCTTAGATCTCCAGAGAAGTCCATTTTCCTCCTTTTCAGACTCCTTAAAGGAAAAGGTCCTCTGAGCACTTGTCACTTTAGGCTCAATAAAAATCGAAGGCGACTAGAGTCATCTTTTTTTTTCTCGACTCTCTAAAATTTAAAAAACAAGTTGTGTCAAAGCATCTAAAAAATTATTTTAAATCAAAATAACATCAAATTCCGTCATTAGGCTCCAGGTTGAGAAAATGGAGTCTACCAACGAAGGGTTTCCCCTTGGAGGAAATCCTAGTCCCTTCTCCTCTTGGGGAGATGTTGGTGCACCCCATTTGGCCACTTTGTCACTTCCAGGGTTGACAATTGGTTTGCCTGTCTCGCTCTTCTCTACCTCTGTTGTTCAGAATCCTGTAATTCCTGAACAGTCGAATCAACAACTAGATGACACTAGAGTTGCCTCCCAACCTTCTACTTCGTCTGATTCTTCTCCTCCTTCCTCTTCACTTGATAAAGTCGATAAAGCTAAAAATCAAGTCACTAAGAAGAAGAAGAAGCAGAAAGAGAAAAAGGAAGCAAAATCGAAAGGGGGCAACCAAGCGTCGTCTAGCAAAAATTCTCACACAGCACCATCGAAACCTAAATCTCCTTGTGTCATTTGCAATGGAGACCACTATCACCGAGATTGTCCCTGCATCCCTCAGATCTTAAGGGACTGGTCTCCTCGTTTGCACAATCTGGTAGCATCAACCTCTGGCAATCATGTTGAATGCTCACCATCAACCAGTGAAAGTGAAGCACATGGATAAAGAAGGAATCCCATATTTCGTTGTAAGTTGTGTGAAGGCAATCACGTCGTCCACCGTTGTCCCTTCCTTGACGAGGCTAAAAGAGCTTTGGATTATTGTCCAGTTTCACCACTACGACTTCCTCCTCGATACAAAAAACTCTTGCCAAGTCCTCCACCGGTTGAAAATCTAGCTGGCCTGTCATTGTGGTCGGCCGAAGCGTCTATCATTGAAAATGAACCCTCTGAATCCATACCAGATGAAAGTCAAAGGGTCGATACGGCAGTTGACCCGGTCTTGCCTTCAGAGTGTTCATCTTCGAATGATACTGTCACTGAAGAGAAAGAGAATGATATCGTTCAAATTCTTTTCATCAACACAGACTCCGATGAACTTGGGGGCAGTCCTCCCATTCCTTTATCGCAGGAAGGAAGTTCATCAGAGTCATCCGTCCGTCTATTCGGTCCCACCACCAAGCAACCTAGTCGTTTCCTTTGACTGGAATCTACTAGGCAGACCCCGTTTACCAGCCAGTATACCATTAAAAATCATTGTACAAGCTTACGGAATGGTCATGTTTGGTACCATCATCGATGAAGGGGCTTCTGTGAGTATCCTTTCCTCAACTTCTTGGAAAGCGCTTGGTTCGCCATCGCTTTTGCCTGAAATGAGAAATCTGACAGGCTTCAATAAAGGAACCAATCGACCTTTAGGGATCCTTCCAAATGTGCCCATTACTTTGAGAAGGAAAACTGTTCACATGAATGTTATGGTAGTTCAAGGACCTTTAGATTATAATCTACTCCTTGGACATGACTATATTTATTGCATGGGAGCCATCGTCTCCTCACTCTTTAGAGTAATGTGTTTTCCGCACGAAGGCAGAATGGTGAAGCTCGTAGACCAAACGTCGTTCCCCGGTTCACACATCAAAAATAGTTAAATCCCATCCCTAAATGGTCTTTTCATGCAAGAAACGTCTCATCACTCTCTAGTTCGTCCACCTGATGAGCGCGAGTAATTCAGGATTATGTGACTGAAACCTAGGGGGCATGCACCCTGGTTTGTTTCACCAGGAAAACCTTGGGTATAGAGTAGGCTTCCGCTGAGGATATATGAATAGTCTGACAAACCCGTCCTTACAGGAAAATAGGATTAGGTTGGAATAAGATGCCTTCGTCAAAGTTATGTGAATGGAATGCATCTGTGCCATTCACCTTTGTCTATTTCAATAGACATCACCGAGGAAGCATTTTACCTGCTACGCAGATACAACTTTCTTGGTAACCTGGAAATTTTTCTCTATACTTGGGGGCATGCAAACCTTTCCGTGTGCAAGTGAAGAGCGGCTATTTATTTTTCAAATTTGTAGGACCTCTAACCATTTAAACCCGTAAGGCTAGTCGTTTCCTAACTTGCATAAAGAAAGGATTCGTGGCAAAGCTTGAGAGATGTAAGCCACTTCAAAATAGCATCTCGATTGAGACATTCTTATCATACGACTGGCGAGCAATGTTGTCGCAGAGTTCAAGCTCGTTAAAAAATAAACCCTCCATGAGCAGTTTTAGCGCATAGTTCAAGCTTGTTAAAAAATAAACATAAGTCATGAGACAATGTTTCACCCAACGTTTAAGCTCATTAAAAAATGAACCGGTACATAACCATTGTGAATGCCTTATCGCCAACTTTTGAGCCTTGGTCATGTTCTTGCCATCACCTCCACTCTGTTTTTAGCTGATCATTTGCCCCCATATGATTGTTTACCCCTTCGAGGAACATCTGCGAAGGGTGATTCTGTTAGCCATCCTTGTGACACTGTCGTGATTGAAAAATTCCAAATCTTACCTAGAATCAGCTGCTACCTGAAACCATCACTCGTTCCTCGAAAATGAGCCTTCTTTAAGCTCTTTTCACCTAACTCGTAAAATATGAAAAGATTGCCGAGCGATTGGCCTCTACGGCTCGTTAAATGCATCGGAAGTGCTATCCCTCCTCTATATTTTAATCTTTTTGGACCTGAGGGATTATTACACAAAGAGATCAAGCGCTTGTATTGTTTTGCTCGTTAAAACTATTGAAAATTCATCCCTTTTGTATTATTTTACGCTTTTTCAGACTTAAGGGATTACATGACGAAAAAGAATCATTGGATTCTCCTTTCCGTTTCTTTTAGACTCTCTAAAATTGAAAGGGACTAGGTTATCTTTGTCGTTAAACGCATTAAAACCTAATAGCGAAAAACTCATCCAAATGGACGAGAACAAGTTTCATTGTCGCTAGACTCGCTAAAATATAGTGACAGGTTCACCCAAAGGGCAGATTGTAGAACAAGCATATGTTATCCTCCTCAAGCTTGAAAAAAATAAAGAGGTACTGGTCAGCAATGACTGGGGAAAATTGGGAAGAAAACTTGAAGAAACTTTATTGGTAGCAAGTCGCTCTTAACATGACACTTTCCTTCCGCATCCATGCCGAATTGGGTTGTTCCGTTCACTGTCATCACCATGGGTCGTCACACCATCCATCTTTGGGTTAATGACCAACTTCATCGTAAGTGTTGCTGATATGTTCAAGAGAAGTCATTCAAGACAATTCACCTGTGTCTCACCCACTATAATACATTCATGCTTCATTCCTTCATGACCGCCACCCTGAACCCTGTATCGTTAGTTTGTTTTCACCTCCAAAATCATTTTCTTCGTTCCATGTCATTGATGTGGGATTCATTAAGGCCCTTCTGCGACGGGTCGCTTCTTGTCGACATTATCTCATTATCCAAGAAGTTGACTTAGGAACAATCCTTTTAGTACTTTGAATCTTGCATGCCTCAATGGCAAGTTTCTCACTTTTGGTGACAGGTTTACATCAATGGCCTTCGACCGACAGATTTTGCATGGTGTTCGACGCCAAGTCCTTTTTCACACCACGTGAATTATACTGTAGTGCCTTGAGGGTCATTGTCATTATTAGTGATTCCTCTCGCGCCTGTTAACAACTTACATCATTGGCTGGTAATCAGGCGATGTCTTTCCATGTTCAACTCCATAACATTTTTCACATGGATCGACTTGTACTCCGAGTGAAGATTGAACGAGTTGTGAAGACCCCAGATCTAGTTTCATCCATCTGGGTTGCGATATATTCAGGAATATAAAACCATCAAGTGTACATCATTGTCGAACAGATGATCATCCAAATCAAAGGATGATGTGTCCATATCATCAATCTGTCACACAGGCGATTTTCTATCCTATGTACACGAAAATGAATTTATAAAGTTGAGCATGGGAATGCTCGCCTCAGCTAGATCACGAAAAAAAAGTTGTCAAAATAATGTATTGTATTGTATCTTATTACAGGTCGCCTCCCAGCTCAGAAAAAATTTAGATCGTCATAGTAAAGCATTTCACTCAACATCAGAAAGATTAATGACCTCATGCTTTAGGGGGAAATTGTTATATACATTTTTGGGCACTTCAAACCCAATCATAAATGTCCATAAACTGAGGGCTCCTAAGTCCCTAAAAGTGTTGCTTCACTGCCTAAAGGAACAAGGTCAACTGATTACATCATCTCACAGAAGTTCTCCACAGAAAACTGCTCATAAATGGTCAAAACTGGACCATACTGAAAGCTCAATGCAGAGGGTGCGATGCATACTAATTTTCTCCTCTGTAGGGTGCGATGGTTGGGAATGGAAAAATGGCAGGGACAAAAATGCAAGGTGGAAGATCATTGAATCTTCCAGAAGCTTCCTCTCTGACACTTGCCTCTCTATTTTTGACCAGGGATGAGTAAGAGATCATCATTCTCCAAGTGGAAGAAAGAAATATTAGAGAGAGGACACTAATCAAGATCCCATAAGATGACTCACCTCTCTGTAATCATCTATATATGGATCCCTCATCACATAGATCCAGAGGCTGGAATTTTGTATCTTATAGAAAATCATTGTTGATTTTCTGGTGTACATTCATAGTGTTGGGTGATCTAAGCTTTGCTTGAGGTGAAGAAGGGATTCCTGGCTGGAGGATGATGATGGGTCAGAGCATATGGTTGTAATCCTCTTGCTACTTTTCATCTTAATAAAGCTATTCTTGTTTTCTTCCATATTCTTGTGTACTTGCTTATATATGCATTTATATGGTTAACATACATCTGATCCTGTGTTATTTACGGATATAGATCTGTGTTTCTTTGATAGTAGTATGTTGTTGTGATTCCACAGGTTCTGTTTGAAGCTGGGGAAATGAAGAAGAAGCAGCGAAGCTCTATCAAGAAGGAGAGGAAATCAAGCGCAAGACTCAGGTTGGTCTTCTTGGTTCTCCTCTTGTCTATTTCCATAAAAGAAAACAATAGTAGACTTTACTTGTTTGTTTCTAAGATAGCCACCCATCTTAGTGGGAATAGCAACATCCGAATGGAAACTATTCCCGGTAACACACGTGGTGATCCCGGAGGCTGCCACGTGCCCTCTCAAATGTAAGGTATGTTATTTGGGAGGCCAGCAGAGTTGAACCCACGACCTCGCCCACACAAGTCCCACACCTTACCACTATACTGCCACCATTGGACTTAACATATAGTGGGTGTGATTTGTATTTCAATAGATAGCACGTCACGATTTTGGAAAGGTAGGGCCATCCCCCTCTGCATGTGACCAACACCGTAACCAGAGACCAACGCTAATAATAACCACATGTTTAACAAGCTAAATGGAGATTAGTGCTAATTAACACATGATTAACCCTTAATTAAGTGTGTATTTAGTTGGTGCCGGTTACAGCAGGCTTGAAAAATCTGGTGCTACTCCAAATTTGGTGGAGTTTTCCTAGGGAAAACTAAAGAGAACATAAATTCTTCATTATTCAACCAATTGTGGCTTAGAAAGAGTCATTCTTATATGATTTGGATGCTCTAGACACAATGGAACATGTTGTAAAGGCATAAAGGAACTTATGTATGTGTTTCTTCTACATTGAAGTTTAAGGAAGCCTAGGACCACCAGGAGAGGAGCTCAAGCCTAGATCAGCTGAAGTCCAATTGTAGAGCTTGGATAGTCATTTTTGGGGTTTTTGGGTCTTCTGAATCCAATGGAGTAGGTTGAAAATCCATTTGAGCACTACAAGTGCATGGAATCATAGAATTGACCATTAACCCAAAGAGGGCCTAGCCATTGAAGTAGGTCCAAGGAGATGTAACCCAGGAGGGGTGAACTACTTTATCAACTTTGTGTTATAATTTGTTGTGTTTTACTTATTTGTAATTTACTTTCTATATATGTGTTTTAAACAACTAATTAACCTCATTAATTTCTCATAAAATACACTCAATACTTGACACGTAATTCCTCACATTTTGTTTAATTTGAGACGATCCTAAACACATTTTTGTTAATACTAATGAGGGAGCTTGCATAGCATTAACAAAATTTTCCAACATTCATATCATTCTTGGTGCTTCTTTTCCCAATGCCCCATCATATCACATCATTCCTAGAGATGTAGCTGAGATAGAACACCAACTTGCACAACTGCTGACATTAGGCAACATTCAACCTTCATCGTCCCCATGTGCATCTCTCACTTTCATTATTCCCAAAAAGGATGATTCTGAATGGTGTCTAGTGACAAATTAACCAACACTTAGTAAATTTACCATTGAAAACCACTATCCCCTACCCGAGATTGAGGATTTGTGGACCACTTACAAAGGGATTTCTTTTTCAAAAGGATGGATTTGGCATCTAAATACCATCAAGTTTGCATGCTTGTAGCAGACACATTGAACACCACTTTGAAGATAATTTTTTTGAATCTTTGTTCATGCCATTTGGGATGACAAATACACTAACCACATTTATGATATTAATCAGTGATGCGTTTGGGACACACCTAGGGAAGTTTGTGATCATTTATCTTGATATTATTTTTGTATTTAGTAAATTTTGGGTATAATATTTGCAACACGCTTAAGCTAACATGGGCACATAAAATTCAAAGAAAAGGGGAAAAATCTTATTTTGGAAAACCATTAGTTCAATATTAGGGATTCATAGTTGATTTAGAAGGAGCCTGACCAGATCCCTCTCGGGTACAACCTTTGGCACAATGGATGTGACTTCTAATTCTCATGACCTCAAGAATTTCATGGGATGTATTAGTTTCTAAAGTAAAATTTTCTCTCATTTTTTCTGGTTGGCCAACCCTTTATACCTATTATCAAAATAATAAAAATGACTTTGTGATATCGAGGTTGAGCGCCATTTTCCTAAGCTCAAGAATAACCTATGCTTTTCTCTCGTTGACCATTTTTTGAACATTCATAAACCATTTGAAATATAAATGTATGCCCCTCAGTTTTCCATTGGGGCTATTCTTAAATAGGGAGGTTGCCCTGTAGCATACCATTATGAGACCCTTGCAAAGGCCAAGCTTGTGTATAATACGTATGACAAGGAACTATATAGATTAATGAAAGCATTGAAATAACGACACCATTATATTCTTGGAAAAGAAACGATACTCCATATCGATCATCATCCACTGATCTTCAACAACTCTTAGAGAAATATTCAAGAGAAACACCATCTAATGTGGTCTACTTACATTCAACAGTTCCATATTGTGATTAAATATAAGAAGGGGAAAACAAATAAAATGGTTGATTTGTTAATCCAACCACCTACTAAGGTCCTGCACATTCTAGAGGTATGTTATGTCACTTTCGATGCGTGGAAATACATTTATGCAAGAGATCTAGTATTTGGTAATATATGGGAAGCTTTGCAACAACCTATAGTTATCAACCAAACTCCATTTCTTAATTATACTATTCATGATAGTTGGTTATATAAAATTAACCATGTGTGGTGCACTTTGATGATTGTCTCCTTCTTATCTATGAAGCACATGCCTCTTGATGTGGGGGGCATTTTGGTATAGCTAAGACCATTCTCAATCTCCATTTCCACTTCTACTGGCCTACCTTACCCAAGAAAGTAGAAAAAAGTATTCAAGCATGTTCACTCTATTCATAAATCAAGCCATCAAACTATAATCCTGGTTTATACTAGTCAATACCTCTTTCTCTTGGGGATCCATTTCCATGGAATTTTTGAGTGTCGTTCCTATTAATTCCTACTAAAATAATGCTATTTGGGTAGTGGTTTGTTGCTTTTCTAGGATGGTTATCTTTCTTACCTATCATAAGACTGCCTCTAATGCTAATGCCATAGATATCTTCTTCCATCATATTTGACCACACTTTGGATTGATGAGTAGAATTATTTATGATAAAGATTCTCATTTTTTTGGTATCTTTTGGCATACTCTTTGGTCTATGCTAGGTTTTCAACTTCATTTCTCCACCTTCTTTCACTTGTAAACAGATGGGAAAATTGAGCTTGTCAATTATGCTTTTGTCCACTCCCTTCAAAATTATTTTTCCAAGAACAAATAATGGGATTCCTGTTTGCACATTATTTAGCATAGATATAATAGGGCCATACACTCCTCTACTAGGTTCTCCCCTTCTGAAGTTTGTTTTGGGTTTCATCCAAGTGCGACCTCTGAGATGCCATTGACTATCACCTCATGTGGTTCTACACATGAGAAACAATAACATAAATAAACTCAATGTTTTATACAATCCATATCTCAATGTCACACTCAGGTAACTATTACTTTACAAGCTTCCCATGATTGTTAAGGCATGAAAAACATTTCACACCCTTGTCATTTCAACTAGGAGATTGTGTATGGCTCTTGTTGGACAAGTAATGCTACAAGGGCCAACACCATAAGTTGGATCCTCTATGATACAATCTTTATATTTTTCTAGAACACATTGGAGAATATGCATATTGCTTGGAATTTCCTTCCCTGCTAGGAAGCCATGATGTTTTTAATGTAAATAATATAAAGCTCTTTGAACCACCTCTCCTTGAGGAATCAGTTATAGTTAAACATCATGTCGATAATATTCTTTATTTTCAACCCCACTGCTAAAAGATACAATTCTTGATTCTAGGATGAGGACATCTCACCAGTAGACATGCATACCATACCATGTGGCATGAAAGGGAAACACATCAATGTAGGAAAAATGGATGACGAAACAAACAGTGCAACATAATTTTCCTCATTTGGTGGTGGAAGTAGGAATGCTTCTGGCTCTAAATAGGTACGAATTTGGTGATAAAGAAAGATGTACCCCTTCCGAGGAAACTCATGATGAGGAAGGAAACATCCAATAATGTGTTTGATGTTTCACATGTATACTAGTTGGGCGACTTAAAATAACGAAGGGAATATCTCAATAATGTTTTGTCTTTTCCATGTAAAACTATTTTTAATAAATTTAATCATTAGGGGAATTTTGAGGTCTAAAATATGTCTCCTAAGGAAAATGATAAAATAATACTTAAAATAATAAAATATGGCTTATGAATTTTTAAAGACAAGGAAAGAAAACTATTTTTATTATTGTATTTTTGACTTATATCCTTGTAGGTTAAATCTATTTTCAAGATTAGTAACCCATTAGATGAATAATCAAATCACACATCCAATTATTACCCACTCTACATACTTATGAGTAGGTTCACATCGAAAGAAAATTGAAATAGATGAAAAACACATGTTCAACGCAATTTTTAATGTATTTTCATTTTTTTTTATGTGGATATACTTAAAAGTATGATGTGTGGGTACTCATTGGATCTGGAATTTAATTCCACATCCAACAAGTGTCTACTCTTGAAATTTGAGTGAGCCTACAAGGAGATAAGTTGAAAATACAATTAAAAAAAGTACTTTTCTTCTTTTCCTTGCAAAATATTTCCCATAGATATTACATCACCATCTTGAATCCTATTGGTTCTTTTAAAGTTAATTTTGTTAGTGCATTTTGTTTTGAGGTTATTTTTTACCTCCAATTTCCCCTAATGAATAGTGCACCTTTCTTATAAAACATGACTTCTCCCTCATAATAGAATGGTGATTTTCTTTTCATGATCTTGTTTCTTATCTCTCTATTGTTTCATTATGTATGATTAATAATTTTCAGATCTGCATGTAGATCAACTTTACTTATCAAAAATAAGTTATTTAAATGACCAATAATGATATTTTAAAAATAACATGGCATTAATCAATATCTAAATCCATATATGCATCATATACTTGCTTACTTATGCTAAGAATTATTGTATTTTGTTCAAAAGAATCACATGCAAGTTTAAACTAGATTCATCTTCCAGTTGGTTTTTCCCACTCCATGTATCAATGAAAAATAGATTTATTTATTTAAGTTCATAAAATGAAACAATCTCTATGTGCTCAAGCACTATGCCTTACAAGACTTTCATAAATGTTATGCTATATGTCCATATTGCTCTAGAAATGGCACGTTACATGTCCATCATTTATTTTGGCAAAAAATATCAACATAGTTTCTCTTGGTGTTTTATTTAATTTTAAATACAATGTAATAACATTTTTAAATGTAAAAATGTCCACCTACACATTGGCAAGATGTTTCTTAACCAAAGACCATAAGAGAAATATAGGACATGTTATGTGATAGGTACCACATTAACAAATGCTTCAAATGTAACATGTCATGTGGTAGGTGTAATGTCACTTTGGGTTGGCATATAATATCCCACATGGTAGGTCCCATATCAACTTGTGCTTATATGACATCTTCAAAATGTGGCATGTTACACATGAACATAAAACAACATGGTGCATGTCATGTGGCAAGGTACACATCATCACTTATGACCTGACACATATCATGTTGAAGGGGCCAAATTTCTCTTACAGCCACTGATTAAGCATGTACAATGTATTTTAATTATGTCAATTCTTCCACATGTCCATGTCACTTTCGAGAGTTTTGGAAATGACCAGGCATAATTTTATAAATAACAAAGGCATGAAACATATGTGATCATAATGTCAATTAATTGGTGTGTAAGCCTTTAAAACTAAAAAATGGGGATTCTATAATTTAAGCGATGTTTGTTTGATGAAATCAAATAATCAATGGAATGAGTATGAAATACACCCAATGTTTTCCTAAATGATGTATTATATGAATTTGATGTTTGTGACATCCCACAACAAATGTAGTAGTGAGTGTATCCTTTCTTGGGAAATTCCAAACCTATTCTAACATATAACTATAGTGATTTATGGAGCATGGTAGTGTTGATTTCTATAGTAAGACTAATTTATTTTATAGCCACCTTAGGGACCATGAACTTGATGTGAATGCCCTAAATGATCTAGTTTACATACATAATATTATTTTACATTGATTTGAAAGAACCTTTCACTACGTTGATGGCTTTGTGGTCACCTTTCACTAAAGTCCACCTTTATGGTGACATGTCCTTATTTCCAAATTATATTCCACAAGAATACCTATTATATGAACATGATGGACCAACCTCAAGGGTTAGCTCAATTATTAAAGTTCCCATTGTTAAAGCACCTTTACTATTGAGAGGTCATGGGTTCAATTCTTTCGACACCCTCATGTTCAAGCTCTGGGTTTGAGCTAACAGGAAGTGATCCAGATTCTCTCAGCTATTGGAATTAACCAAGATCTTTTACTTTTGTGATGGTAGCAGAATTCCATGTAAAAGAGTATGAAAAACCACATGTGCATACTTTAAAGAATAATAAACATAAAGACAACCATCAAATCATACAACACACACAAATTGATAATGGAGTTCACCTAGTGTGGGTTAGGTCTTTGGGCCTAGTGTCAAGAGTGGGGAGGTCACTTCATTAATTGTTGCAAGATGATGATGAATACATGATGTGTTCTTTGCCAATACAAGGAAGAACTCCCTTAACTAGAGTGAAATGTCTCTCCACGAGATTCTCTTCTATAAGAACTCCCACTCATAAAATCTCTCCTTGAATATGACAAATTATCAAACTCTCACATGAAGTGTCATACAAGGATCCTCCAACAAAGTGGTAAACAAGGATCTCAACATGAAATCACCATGTCAACAAAAATCAAAAGAATACATGACATCAATGCATCTTATACCTCCACTTCCGGTGATGGCCTGAAAATGCACACCTCTGTTAAATAAATAGACTGAACAATTGAATTCTTAGAGAAAATCTTGAAATATGACTAACTTGGTCAATTTTGGGCTCCCCTCAAATCTTAAAGATTCATCAAAGATTCTCTTTTGCGAGTTGAATGAAATTAAGTTGCTCATATTATGAAACTAATCATACCATCACATTCCTTGCGAAAAACTGAGTAAAGTGAGTGTAAAGTCAGCCTGGTTCTAAGACTGTCATTTTCGGGCCTTTAGGGAATCGTAAATATTCCTCAAGATTCTACAAAGATTTTTCTCTGTGGACTAACTAACGTTTTGCTGCTCATATGAGGAAACTGACTACACCATCAAAATCCTAGCAAAATTTTGAGTAATTTGATTATAAACTCTGCATAATTGTGTCGCTCAAGATTCTGCCACTACATTGGGTTCTGCGCTTCATATCCCCTATCCTCTTCTGATCAAATGAATCAATTTTGTTTAAGTAACTAGGCATGGACATTATTTTCAAGGCCCGATGGGTTGGGGCCTTGGTTGGCCCACGGTTGGTAGGTAGTTGGGGGATAGAGGTAACATGGTCAAGCCTCCCACACATATGGAAATTGGTTGTATTAATATTTTAATTGGGTGGTGGTTGCTTGTTTCATTTTGATTGGAGGGCCACCGATGGGTAGGCTGGCTGACATTCGGCACAGGTTCAATACCTGTCAACCCTTTAATATATAGTAGCTCACTTGTTTGGTTTGGTGGTTCCACCAATGGGTGGCTTGCCCACCATATTTATATATGTTAAATAATAACCGTGAGGGCGGGGGTGGCAGCATACCACCCCATTTTTTTATATTTTAATTTTTAATAATAAAAAAATTTAGTCAAGTCCCACTAGCACAATTGGTTGATGATGGGCCTCATTAGCAAGGCGACCTAGGATCAAACCTCACATTGCGTCCATGCTAAGGGGAGGAGACACGCTAAAATCCATTCATATTAGGGTTGGTGTGGCCTAGGCTAGGTGCGATCCCTGGATGACTTTGATGGCTTAGATGTTCCTGGGTCGCAGTTTCTAAAGCCACGGGTCAATCCTGGAGGAACAGAATCACCTTGACAAAAAAAACAATTGTTTGAAATTTTCCCACCAGTTTTTTGGGGCTATCGGTTTTTTAAGTAGGAAACAATTTCGCCATTTCTGATTGCCGTAAACTATCACCGCAAAGTGTCAATTTTTTTCCTCATTAATTTCCACCAAATTTAGTGGCTCCGCTATATTTAGCCATGCTCCAAATTTGGTTGGTGCTTTGCTAACTTTAGCCAGGGTGCCTAGTTTTACCACAAATTTGACTCGTTGCAACTTTTACATACAATGTCGGATTGAGGTGCAACTTTTGTTATTGGAAATCTTGTGATGAGATATTCGATCTGAAATAGCTTGAACTACAATCCAACAAATTTTGTTTTTTGAGCCTTTCCTGAGTCTTCTTTGATTTCTGAGCCTCTCTAGAGCCACCTAAATCATTCCTCCCCACTGAGGAGATTTTGGTCCTTAAAAAGCATGAACACGATCTGTGATCTATTGTACTCCCTTGTATGCACAAAAGGTGCCTTAATATGCCACACTTCCTTCTTCTTTCATCTTTTTTCTTTGGAGCCATAGGTGATAAACCGACACCTGTACTCTCTACAAACCTATAGTACATATTTGCAAAATACATGACCAATCATGACCCAAACAACCCCATACTTGCCAAGAGTTTATAACACACTCTTTGGTCAAGTTTACGTCAAGATCATAACAGAAACCAATACCCCAACTATGAAAAAAAGGCCAAAAACATTGTCATGTTGCTTTCATAAGTGACAGAAAACACATAATCACTTTTATAATCATTCCACAACATTTGATTTAAAAAATGTGGCCATGAAAAGCTACTATATCTAATAAAACCATCTCTTACTCAACAAAGTGAATGGGTCGTCGTTTTGTGGTTGTTTCTCTTCCTGAACAACTTTACCAGCTGGGTCCTATTAAAATTATGCAAATGCGGTCAAATTCTACTTTGGATAGCTCATATAAGAAAGATAATAATTTCAATAGATTCCTAATTTCAAGAGGACCAAAATTGACCTAACGATCACCTTATTTGCATAAGTAGAAGTTGGTTTTTGAATTTATTTATTTACTCATGTATATTGGATTAGGTCAGCCCTATGCACATATACAATTGGATAGGTCGGCCTCAACATCAGATGGACCCTCATGAAAGCCTATAAATAGAAGGTACCTCAAGCTCATTTTGGACACAATCATCAACTTGCACGCTCTTCTCTCTTCTATTGGTTGGTTCGCGCAGGTATGACAGAGGAAAGCTCGCGCAAAGGGTCTAAAACTACAAGGTCAAAGCTTGCACGTGTCTAGGGTTTCTCTTTCTTAGACGCATGCTTGTAACTAAGAATTATTGGCCCCGGATGCACACACGGAGTGGTCAAGGGTGTGTTTGGTAAGTCTCAGATGTAGACACATAGTGTATCAGGGTGCGTCCTTGAGGCTAGGGTTTTTGTATTCTAGTTTGGTCCCTAGACATACACATCCAGTTCTCTAAGGAGCATCCATATTAGTCTTAGATGCATGCACACAATGTCTCAATGTGCATTCAGGACCAAAATATGAAGTATCAGTATTCTAATGGTTCCTCTCATTGATAACCTTATTCAGCAGTTGACTATAGTTAGTGGCAATGCATTACAGTCCTCAGAATCAGGGTTTTAGAGTACAAGCATGTTTATGGTAATGTCATGGATGTTCTTGTTGTTTTGTTGCATTGATGAAGATATGGATCATTATACTCTCTTTTTCTAAATGATTTGATGATGATCTAAGAAGAAGAAGAATTTGCAAGGGTTTTCCCAGTAGTGGGTTTTGCCCTGGTCTCCTACCAATCCCAGTGTCTCTATGTGTGCATGCTTTTCTTATATTGTTCCTTTATGTTTCGTTGCATTGATGATGATGATATTGTTTTTTCTGAATAATTTCATATGCTGATTAATAATGATATAATGTTATGGGGTGAACTTAATGTGTTAATGAAGAAATGCAATTATCAAAGCAAAGAAGAATGTAGCCCTATGAAAAATTAACATGGTTTTAGAGTTGGGATGAAGAAAAGCCATGGAGATCACCCCAATGATGACACCATTGATAGAATATAGAAGAAGGTGGTGGAGACCTAAAATATTTCTAGGGTTTGAAGAAAACCCTTGGAAACTTGATTATTAGGTTTTGATGGATTCTATGAGGTTAGGGTTGGAGAGAAAACCCTAGTTTATGGAAAAGACACAAGATATAGTGATCCAAATTTAAATAGGAATGCAACAAATTATAGAGATAACCATAAACATAGAGATGTAGTGGAAATAATACTTCAATTCATTAATGTAAAATACTGAAATATGCTTACAAGCAACAATGGAAATAAACCAGCTAGGGTGATGGTAGCTTATCTCTAAGAAGAGATGTGGCAACTACATGCCTCTGAACTGTGTTACAATGAGGCTCGAAGGCCTATTTATTGTTGAGAAATAATGGAAAACCCTAAACATCCAAAAACCTAACCCTAGAAGATGAAACACCAAAATTGAGGGCTCCATTTGGGTAAATTGGTACATCAACATCCCAGGGTCGTAACTTTGGCATACGATCTCCATTTGACACGCACAATAGCTTGTTAGAAAGATCTATCTGAGCAATACAACTTTTAGAGGAGAAACATTGGTCCATGGACCCACGTTGCTCCCATATTTCCCAAAAAAACTTCGTTTAGGGCCTCAAAATGGCTCCGAAATTTCAGGACTTGAAAAACTACTAAAAGTAGTAAATTGTGCTACAATTACGGAAACTGAAAAACTAAAAGAGACAGTTGTGGGGTTCCAAATGGGATAGGTAGGTGGCCACCAAAATCCAGCTGAATCATTCCTCCTCCCTTAGGAAGCAATGGTTCCCATTGTGTTGAGTTCCTCCATCTGCTGAACTTGGTCCCTGGTGAGTTGTTCTGCAATCTTTGATGTGTCCAGTAATGGTGGGAAGCATGGTCGAGAGTGTTCCACATTGAATACTCGGTGCAAGAAAAGGAATGGAGGACTGTTGTCCTCCAAAGCATTGTTTCCCATAGCCTTGGAAAAGCTTTAAGGACCATGTGAGAGTGGTCTGAACATCTGATGGGCTCTTGTAAGGCGCTCTTTCTACAGATGCAACCAGACTTTTTTTCCCACCCGAAACTTGTGTGGTGGCCCTGTGGGTGAGGAGAAGTTGTTCCTGTGTTCTTTCATGACCGTATCCCTCTGGTGTTGTTGCTGTGAGGAGGAACCCTTGGCGGGGGTCATAGATGTGGCGATGATCTTTCCCTTACTTTGGGAGCGAACCAGACAGAAAATAAATTTCCTAGTCAGTGAGATGAACTTGCTTCCTTTCTTAGCAGTGATCAAAGACGTGGCGGTAGGTCGAGCTACCTCCAGTATCATGTATAATGAATTACCCAAAGAAATAATAACAATGCGAGGCCTTGACTCATACATGGCATGTCGCCTCCACAAGTATGGTTGGCCTAATAGTACATCACAAACATCTAGAGGTGTAACATCACACAATACCTCATCTATGAAGGGTTTGATGCTGTAGGGAAGGCGGCACTGTTGGCGAACTCAGAGATCTCGTCCTTGCTAAAGCCACCCAATATTGTATGGTTGTGGGTGTGGTGTAGTTGATAAGCCCAACCGCTTCATGACCTTTGCTGAAATGAGTTTCTTTTGGCTGCCACTATCGACAATGAATTGTAGCGGCGAACCCTTCACCCACATCTGTGAGTGGAAAAGACGCTCCCCCTATTTTGGATCTCTAGGCTCATTCTTCTGGATCTTGGTGGTGGTAATAGTGGCACTAGGCTCTGCATCAATGATCTTCTTGCCTTTTCCATTTTCCTTGTTAGGTTTTGACTCAGGGTTGGAATATGCATCTGATTCTAAAGCCTTCAACTCGGCCATCGCTGACTGCTTGGTCTGACACTCACTTGTGTTGTGAGTGGGGCTCTTATGGAACTCGCACCACTTTCCTATGTCCTTCTTTGACTTCGTGGCATTTTTCTTTTCTTGTAGCTTCAATGGGTTATCTTGGATCACCCCACTTTGGCTTTGTCCTTTGGTCTTCGGGTTTGGAGATCCAAAGTCTCGCTTCTTTTGTTTAAACTTCTGCTGGATTTTGACAGCGTATCGATACACCGTGCCAAGCAAGGAGATGTTCAGGAACTCAATCTCTTCCTAGATGTACCTATGTAGGCATCCGCGATATTTGAGTGCCAAATGTAGCTCAGAATCCTTGACACCCAACTGTGTGTAAAGGGTATGAAAAATGTTTGTGAACTCTTGCACATCTTGGTCCCTTCCCTGCCGCAACATGGTCCACTTTATGTATTTGTCCTCGTAGCTTTTGACAGGGTATTGTTACTCCTTGATGGCATCCCGGAATGAATTCCATGTGGGTGCAACTGAAAATAGTGATCGCATGCTTTCATCCTTCTACTTGCAGTAGGTTTCCCACCAATCCTTGACATGGGGGGCTATTTTGAGAAGAGCGAAAATAATCTTTTCTCGACTGGAAAAATCATGAACAGAAAAGTACCCTTCTAGAAGATTTAGCCATTTATCTACAACATCTGCGCTTATCCTACCCTCGAATATGGGGATTTCAAAATTAAATTGTACCTTAAATGGTGTGGCATATCCAGCGTAGCTATTGGAAGCCGATGCGTCGCCTCTGGGTAGCCGCTGAAGAATATGGGCAAACTTGTCCATCATCGCGTTCCTTTGCCGCTTGAGGGATTCTTCGAGCAAGATTTTGGTAGGATCTTCTGCCCCCTCGTATTTCTTTTCATCCGCCATGGAAGGCCATCGGGATTTGCGAGGCTAATCTTGCAAAGGTTCAACCAAATCGAGCCCTAGCTCCTTATATCCTGACCTCGCTGGGGACATGCAAAGAAAAACAGAGAAAAAGCAGACTACTCTGATACCACTGATTCAGATTTAAACAGGAACGCAAAAAATTACAGAGATAACCATAAACATAGATATGCAGCGAGAATAATACTTCATTTCATTAATGTAAAATACTGAAATATGCTTACAAACAGCAATGGCAATAAACCAGCTAGGGTGATGGTAGCTTTTCTCTGAGAAGAGATGTGGTAGCTACATGCCTCTAAACTGTGTTACAATGAGGCTCGAAGGCCTATTTATTTTTGAGAAACAATGGAAAACCATAAACATCCAAAAACCTAACCTTAGAAGATGAAAAGCCAAAACTGTGGGCCCCGTTTGGGTAAATTGGTACATCAACTTCTCGGGGTCGTAACTTTGGCATATGATCTCCATTTGACATGCACAATAGCTCATTAGAAAGATCTATCCGAGAAATAAAAATTTGGGTAGGGAAGAGAAACATTAGTCCATGGACCCATGTTTCCCCCAGATTTCCAAAAAAACATCGTGTAGGTCCTCAAAACGACTCTATAAGTTCAAGGCCTGAAAAATTGCTAAAAAGTAAATTGTGCTACAATTATAGAAACTAAAAAAATAAAAGAGACAGTTGTGGGGGTCCAAATGGGATAGGTGGGTGGCCACCAACATCCACATGGATCATATAGAATGGTCAATGTGAAGAGGCTCAAGCACTTTTGAAACATTTGATAAAGCCCTAGATGGGATAATCCCTAATAGGCTTGGTTGGATAATTGAAAGTAACATTTTTATGTGGACAATGGATATTGATGACTCTTGAAGGTTGGGTCAAGAGGAAGAGGATCACCTCTGATTGAAGATAAGTATTTCTTAACTTACGATGCTTCTTTATGTTGGAATTTCTAAGTTTAACCCATTAAAAATTCATCCTGTACTACCTGATTTATTTCTTCCTAATTGTTCAATTATTTAACAAGTTATTTACCATGTAAATCCAAAAAATAAATACAAGTACAATATCAACACATATGGATCATCAACTAAAAGTAAACAAGCACACAAGTGACACCGTTGTTTTTGGACTAATGTCCCCAAAAAAGCCTAATGCGGGAAAATCGTTACAGATATTTCGAGGGTTTTATTATTATGCAGTTTCAAAATAAAACTTGGGTGCCAGAAATGGCTCACCCAACAAAGAATTACCTCAACAGTAGTACCTCTCAGTTGGAGACAGATCTTCTAGCTAAAACACTGGATGAATGATCCCATAGCAACAATGCAGTTTCTGCTACTCTGTGTCACCCTATTCGTCTCTCCAGCTCTTAGTCTGTCCCATGAAATGCTCCTAGAGCTACCTCCAGGCCTTGCGTCAGCCTATCTGGTCCAAATTCAGCCTCTCTAGGATTTGGGTCAGCTTCTGGAGCCTCTACATCGCCCCTAGACTCTCTACGTCTCACATGCCAGCCCTCTCTAGCTCTGTACAGCTGGCTGTCTCTGCATGGCCTCTAGCTTGCTCTGTGTCCCTCTCCTAGCTTTGCACTGATCCTCTTGGTACTAACAGTGCCTCTTTGCTTTGTATTCACTACCCCTCAGCTACAACTTTGATCACTCACTCAATTTCCTCAACAAACCCTACCCCAGAAAATCGAGTTCTTGATCTCTCTTGGTGTGCTCTCCAACTGACCCTCAAGCCTCATCTTATACTTTTCTCGTTGGTCCATGAACAATTGAGATTAAATCACTAATCAACAACTAATATTAGATTTGGCTTGATCCATGACTTTTGGACCATTCTAACCCAGTTTTATATTAATACCCATTAATATTTTATTTTTTCCTAAGTTTAGACTTAGGAACTCCATTAAAAATATTATTTATTTTAATATCTCCCAAACTGCTTAGATTCTACCCAAACCAAATTCCGTGGCTAGAGAACATCCGATGCTACCCCAAATCAACACTCACTGTTAGCGAGGATTGTGCTCTAGTAATAATCGTCATTGAGTATCACCCTAATCATCCAACATCGGTCCCTGTGCTGATGCTAGGCCTCCCTGCCCAACATCCTCTGCATTGTTGCGTCCTGTACTACTACCGATGGCCCTACCACTGTCACTGTTGCATCTGTATGACAACTCCCTCTACATCTGTGTTGCTGCCCATGGCACTTCCACTACCATTGCTACATCTACGCGGCATCCCCTCTCATCATATTGCATCATGCTGCCCATAGCACTACCATTGCTTATCGTCGCACTGCAACTCAATTACTGAGAAGTAAGTAATTGATCCTCCCAACTTTGACATCTCTGTCAAGCTAGAAACGTTATTGATGTTGAAGCTCCCTCTGTCGCTGATAAGTGCTCCCTCTATTGACCTCTACACTGCTGCAACAACTCCATGCATCTCGCACTGTTGCCTCACATTGTCTCGGGAATCTTTCACTATAGCACCCTCTATCACGCCATCTGCATCTGTCTCGACTGACATCCATTGGTCCTTCTACTTCTCTTCGGTGCTCCCATAGTAAGGTATCATCCAAGAGGTTGTGTGCCTCAAGGATCCTACCCCTCATCATTTGTAGTCCATTTGACTACATCTCGATGTCTCCCCACTTCCTCTCAAGTGGCACATGAGCTTTCATGGCATAGTCATCATCTATCTCCATTTCTTTCTCCACCCTCACTGGCACTGCCTTGGTCTCAGAAGTCTCTCCCTTACTCTTCTTCCTCAGACACTGGTTTGCATAGTGACCCAGTTCTCCACAATGGAGGCATTTGACCTTGGAGAGGTCCTTCTTCTTTCTCTTCTCCTACTTTCTCGTAGATGAGAGAGACACATCTTCTTCTTCCTCCTTCTTGATTCTGACCCCTTTTCCACTACTCCTCACCTTGGTCACCCATCTGATCTCTTCTTGATGAAGAGCTGCCCATAGTTCCTCCCAATATGGAAGGCTCAACCTACCCAATATGCTCTAGATAAATACCTCCCAATCCTATGAGACTGCGTTCAATGTGGTCCTCACCATAGTTCTTGATCTAGTATGACCCTTATGGAAGTTAGCTAATCATGGATCTCCTTCAATCCACCGAGGAAGATATCTATCTTCTCTCCCTTCTACATCTTGTATGACCACAACTTATTTTTAGGTAACATCTTCCATTGCACGGAAGTATGCTGGTACAATTTATTCAGGGCCTCCAACATCTCATTTTCTGTTTCCTTCTCGGCAATATGGAGCACCACATGATCCTTGACCCCATCAAGGATGATGCACTTTGCCTTGGCCATTGCCTCTCGAACTTCTGATTTTTAGCTTAGTCAACTGGGATCACTATCATTTCCAAGGAGAAGTGCTTGATGCAATACCTATCTAGAATAAACAAGATTTTGTCCTTCCTGACTACGAAGTTGGAAGCTCGATGTAGTCTATCCTAATCTCTCATCCCATTCACTGCCATATTGCTGCTCTTCTTTAGACTCTTCTAAGTCTCTTTACTTCCCTCCCGGAATTCCTCGGTTCATCTCCCTCTGAGTTTCGATTTTCTTTCTAGAAATTCATCCTCCTTGGTCTTGCCTTGCTAGGTACTATTCTGACCACATTACCCCACCATATTCACTCCGAAAATTATTCATAACCCCCTATACATCAACAACTTGAAGAACTGAACCTCTAGGCTCTGTGCAATCTCGGTACCAGCAAAATATGCACCTCCTGGCCACAGCATCAATCCTTCTTGGTTGAGAAAGATGACCAGGCACTACGTAGGTTAGGTCTTCTCCTCTCTACCACTGTGTTTCTTACAAAACCATCATGACTAGAGAAGCACAAAATCAAAGGAATGTAACAGGGAAAAATAAAAGTTCCTATAATAACTTTTCTCTTCTTGAAAATGAAATAAAATTCTCAATCTATAACAACTTTGGTAATGAAGAATCTGAATGCAGGAGAAAATTTCAGCAAACATCTCAAAAGGAGCAAACTCCATTAAATCCCAAGATATGGAGAAGGTAAGAATCTCAAACAGAAAGATGTGGTATAGCCTTATATGCAAAAGGACAATAAAATCAATGGTACATCGGCAGTGGATGCTCAAAACACATGACAGGTGACAAAGAAAAACTTCACTCATATAATGCCTTAGAAAAGGAAAAGAATCTCATTTGGAAATGACACTCCTGCTATCACAAAAGGTAAAGGCTCTGTTTTCTTGAAAGAAAAGGTTAAAGCTGGAAATGTTATGTATGTAGATGGTTTAAAGCATAACCTTTTGAGTGTTATTCAAATGTGTGATCAACCAAATGAAGTGGTGTTTTGATCAAACGAATGTGTTGTTTGTGAGCTTGATATAGGAGAGACCGTGATCAAAGTTACAAGAACTCCAAACAACTTATACATACTCAAGGGAGGAAAACAACAGTGCTATCTAAGCAAAAATGATGAAAACTAGTTGTGGCATAGAAGACTAGGACATCTAAGCTTTTCTCAAATAAGAAAAGCATGTAGATTCAAGGTTGTTTGTGATCTTCCAGATATCAACATCCAAGCAAATACAATATGAAAGCCATGTCAAATCGGTGAGCAAACCATAGTTCACTTCATGGAAAAAGAAGGGTTAGCTAGTAAGCCTCTTGAACTTGTCCATACTGATTTATGTGGACCATTAAGGAAAAATTCACCTTGTGGAGAAGAATACTTTATTTTGTTCATTGATGATTTCTGTAGAATGTGTTGGATAGATCTTCTAAAGCATAAAGATGAAGCTTTTGAAAAGTTCCAAGCCTTCAAAGCTTTCGTTGAAAATGAATCAGATTGAAAAATCAAATGCCTCGGATCTGATCAAGGAGGAGAATTTACCTTGGATGAATTCTTTGACTTTTGTGAACAACATGGAATAAAAAGGCAATTCTCCACCGCAAGGACTCCTCAGCAAAATGGTGTGGTAGAAAGAATGAACAGAATAGTTCAACAAATGGCTCGAGCTATGCTAGATGAATATGGAACTCTTGCAACCTTCTAGGGTGAAGCTGCATTTACTGTTGTAACTATTCATAGCCAAGCAAATGTTCAGGTAAACAACACTCAAACTCCACATGATCTTTGCTATGGTAAGAATCCTACTGTAAAATACTTTAAAGTTTTTGGAAGCAAAATTTATATCAAAAGGACTGATGAAAAACTTGGTAAGTTTGAACCCAGAGCAGATGAAGGTATTCTTCTTGGTTATTCTTCTAGAAGTAAAGGATATAAATGTTATAATAAAAGACTTGGAAAAATTATTGGAAACATTGATGTTGCATTTGATGAAGCATGAAAAAATCCAAAACAGATAAAATCAATAGAAGATTATGACAATGAAGAATATGGGGATTATTTTCCCACATAAAATCACAATCATACTAAAGAAGAAACCAATGAAACACCAGAACAAGAGATAATGGTAGAAGAAAAGACTCCGTCTAGGTATGTTCAGAAAAATCATCCAAAAACTCAAATTTTAGGGGGAAAAGAGGTAGGTTTACAAACAAGAACTATTACAGGCACCTCAAGCTATCTAGCATTATATCCTCCATCGAACCTCAAAATGTAAAAGAAGCATGCAAAGATGAATGTTGGGTCAAGGTTATGGATGAAGAACTTGAGCAAATTGAAAAAAATGATACTTGGGAATTAGTTCCTAGACGTCATGATAAAAATATTATAGGAACTAAATGAATATTCAAAAACAAGCTGAATGAAAATGGAGAAGTCATTAAAAACAAGGCTAGACTTGTTTGTAAAGGGTTTGCTCAACAAGAAGGTATAGATTTTGAAGAAACTTTTGCACCTGTTGCCAGACTTGAAGCCATAAGGATGTTTCTTGCTCTTTCTATCTTTTAGAAATTCAAAGTATACCAAATGGATGTAAAATCAGCCTTCCTGAATGGAGATTTAGAAGAAGAAGTTTATATTGAACAACCAGAAGGATTCATTCTTGGAAATGATGCAAAACTTGTATATAGACTCAAAAAGGCCCTCTATGGTCAAAAACAGGCTCCAATGGCCTAATATTACCACCTTGACAAATATCTATACCAACAAGATTTTACAAAAGTTTCAGCAGATAGAAATATATATACAAAAATTGAAACTAATAAATTGCTAACTATTATTGTTTATGTTGATGATATCATTTTTGGTAGCAATGAAGAATCCATGAGTCAGAATTTTGCTTCAGTAATGCAGCAAGAATTTGAAATGTCCTTGCTTGGTGAACTTATCAATTTTCTTGGTATACAAGTTCAACAAAATAAAGATGGTGTTTTTCTTTCGCAAACCAAATATCTCAAATAGATCTTGAAAAGGTACTGAATGGAAGATTCTAAACCTGTATGTACCCCAATGGTAACAGGATGCAGTCTCAACTCAAATGATGAATCAGCAGTAGTACATCAACCAACTTACAGACCCATGATTGGCAGTCTCCTTTATCTAACAGGTACTCGACCTGACATCATGCTTGCAGTAGGAATAGTTGGAAGATTCCAAGCAAATCAAAAGGAGTCACACCTTCAGGCAATCAAAATAATTTTCAAATATCTTCAAGTAACTCAGGACTTTCATTTATGGTATCCTACAGATGCAGACCCTACTCTTCATGCATATACAGATGCAGACTAGGCAAGAAGTGTTGATGACAGAAAAAGCAGTAGTGGTGGTGCATTTTATATGGGTTCTTGGTTAGTGTCTTGGTTCAGCAAGAAACAAAGTTCAATTTCTGTATCTACAACTGAAGCAAAATATGTGGTTGTTCCATGTTGTTGCACACAACTACTTTGGATGATGCAAACCTTGCAAGACATTCAGATCACATGTACTCCACCCATCTTCATTCTATGTGATAATACAAGTGCCATCAATATTTCAAAGAATCCAGTCATGCACTCCAAGACCATGTACATACCCATCAAATACCATTTTATACGTGAACAAGTGCTTGAACAAAAGGTCAAATTGGAGTATGTTCCCTCCAAAGAACAGGTTGTTGATATATTCACTAAACCACTGCCCAGAGAAACATTTGAATATATCAGACAAAATCTAGGAGTAGTTCCTACATCGTCCCGCTGTTAAATCCAAATTTTCAGAGAAAAGCTATTATATGTGTGTTTCATGAAGTATAGTCGCGTACACATGTGGGTTTCTGTGGGTCAAGGAGCGTATATGTTTTTCAGTCAAGAAAAACAATGGGGTGGGCTCTAATATGGATGCTCTGTCTGATGTTGATGATTACAGTCTATTGATATGCTCTGTTCATTAATTTTTATCTAATTGACAAAGATGCCTTGATCATTGACTTGTTAACAATGCACAGGTAGCACAGGTTCAGGGGGAGCATTAGCCTTCACTTGCATTCTGCATTGTTGGCATTATGGTTTCTGACTCTAGCTATGGCTTCAGATAGTTATACCTTTTGTTGCTTAAGCCATGTAAAAGTCTAGATTGTGATATGTCTTCTCATACATTTGAATGAGTCCTATTGGACAAATGATGTAATTTGTATCTCCACTTTTCATGGGATGGATGATGTAATTATATTTCTGTCATGTATAAACAATTGGTATATGCCCACTTGGTTGGGAGATGGATGTATGTATGAGTAATTGATGATAGGAAGGTCATACTCACATAGTTGAGTTATAGAGTCATGTTATTCTTTTGAAGAATATTTTTGCAAACTCTTCTTGTGCTCAGAGGGAGCATGGATGGTTTCAGTGCATCTCAACATGTACAAAGGGGAGCTCAATCAGACAATTCAACATGTACTCAGGGGGGGCATGAACAACATAGGGGAGAGAATATCTTGGTCTGCCTTTTGCCCTTGATGTCAAAGGGGGAGAGTATCTTGGTGTTGTTGTTGCCATCAAGTCCAAAGGGGGATATTGTTGGCATTATGATACAAGTGTTGTCCTTGATGGAAACTCACTCAGATGAAAGTTCATAGTGCACTAGGTCAACAACAAAGGATTACAGATCAGACTCCAAATAATGAAGAAAGAGAGGTATACACTAGTTCACTTTGTCCAAGGCGCATATACATGCAGTTTAACAGAACAAAAGTAGCGTATAATGTATACATGCACTTTCACAGGAGGAAAACCATGTACATGTTGGAAAACCAAGTTTTTGGTCCGAGGTATTTGATCCAAGGTATTTTGGTCCAAGGTAATTGGTCCGAGGCATTTGGTCCAAGGTATTGATCCTAGGTATTGGGTCCACGGTATTGGTCCTAAGTGGTTTTGGTCCAAGGTATTGAGAAAGGCTTAAGGAGGAGAAGATCATTAGGCCAGAGTGTGCAAGCAATGAGATTCTAAGGAATACTTCTGTCTGAAGTATATATTATGTTGCAGGGTTATGTTTGGGACTGGATATGATATATTCATGTGCACCTTAAGTTCAACATTGGATCATGAATCATGAGACTTGAAATGAATTATTCTTGAATGATCTGATATTGGTTGAGACCAGATCTAATGTTTTGTGCTTGTTCTATTTGTTATTTATCATGATCTAGGTTTGTCTGAATTCTGGAATGGCAGCAAAGTTCTAAGTCAAAATTTGCAGATCTGTACGCAGGTTCATCTCAGCCAAAGCGCATGTACACATAGGTTCGACTCATTCAAGTAGCGTATACAAAAATAAAAGCTTATGTTTAGATCTGACTGATCTATCTAATTAAATTATGTTGTTTTACTATTGTCTGTCAATGAAGTCTTCTTAAATCTAAACATAGAACTATTGTATAAGGAAAATGAGTCTGATTGATTGATTGATTAAGAAGGAAGGGTGATTGTTGCTACTATCTATTTTGAACTTTGTAATATGACAGTAGATCTTCAGAATGTCATTGATTGGTACAGTCTATGGTTTAGAAGTTTATGATTCAGTATCTTTAGAGATATATGCAGGTCGGGTTATAGGAAGTAGCATATACACATAGGTTGGGTTCAACCAAGTGGCGTATACACTATGATGTATGATTTTTGAGGTTACAGCTGGTTCTAGATGATGATGCAAGGTTTTGGGTTCAGCACAGTGTTCTGGTGTCAGTGATATGATTGTTCAGATTAACTGAATATTGGTTGATGGAGTTTAAGTTTAAAAGGCTTTGATGGGTCCATTGTGAAAATTAGATGAAACGTGGCCTTCAGCTTATGGTGTTTTGATCTAGGAGTATCCAGTCTAAAAATTCATGAAACGTGGTCCCTGGTAGAAGAGTGGATTTTTTTGTAGGCTGGCACCTATGTACTAGTAAACATATTGGCTAGTACAAGAGCGAGGGGGTTATAGCTCCCTTCTAGTAGAAGCTGGAAAACAAGAGAAGGTTGTAACCTTCTACAGGTAGAAGCCTGCATATTGGTATGAGTCTGCACCAGCATAAGATTGTAAATAGATTTTCTTATTATTAAAAGAAGACAGAGACGACAACAACAGGTGCTTTTTACCCATATTGGATTTCCACCTTAAATCTTGGTGTTGTGTGTTGCTTATGTGTGATTCTTTATTTTTCTTTTACGACACTGTCTAATAAATCTCTGATATACTGGTTTAAGCTCAACACATGATAAACTGTCTAAATCACAAGTTCTCTGCATATATGATGGTTTCTTTAAGCACAATCGCATTTACACGCTAGTTCACTTCACTGAAGTAGCATATATAAATCTGTTTGGGAAATAAAATTATTGATCTGATAATACTGATTCACCCCCCTTTCAATATTATTTCCAACAACCCCATGTATGCTTCTTGTGACATTATATGCATGCAGATACAATGAATGAAATGGTCTATGCACACACACTTTTGGAATTTTGTGTGTGTACCTAAGCAAGAATTCCAACCATTTCCCAAGACCATTATGGAAGGCTAACCATCTCTGTAACTGAATCTTAAGACATTTGAACAAATATTTTCACATATAACTTGTGAGTTCAATACTTCAGTTTCTGAATGCATCGGATTTTGTTTCATGGTTCTCCTCAAAACTCTAACATCCCAACTCTTGATAGTGGTACTATCATGTACTTTCCCCATTTTCGATGAGTAATGGAACACCTCAGAAGCTATATCTCTATCTCAATTGTGAATGTGTTTGAAATAAAATAACATAGCTAGATTTGTGCATGTTCATGTTTGTTTTTATAACTCTAAATTCTTTCATGGACTAGACTTATCCTCACACCACACATCTTGAGAACCTGGTGTTGATCACAAACTTGTCTTCTTTGATATCATCATGAGAGAAGAATAAATGGTCATGACATAATTATGTATATTAAATTTTACATAAATTAAATTACATTACCAAATGTGATCAAGTAAATTCACTAATTCATCTTGTCAAAAAGAGTCAAATTGATTTGTAAATGCCAACAACTTTTGTGTAAAATAATAGAAGCGTAAAGTGTCGAAGTAACAAAATGGCCAAGGATAGCAGGGAGAGTCTAGACACCAAGTACCTTTTACTTATTTTAAAGAAAAAATTAGAAGTGATACATTATTTCAATGGAATTAAAAATAAATTAAATACAATCTCTACTCCCTACAGATTCTAGAAAAGCTAAAATGTCTTTTTTTTCACCTAGACATAGAATTGGACTTCATGCCTTTGACCTCTCCCTCTCCTTCCCCTACTACCCTTGTTTTCCTCTTTAGAAAAATCACTCCTTCCTTCACCCAGTCCTCCTCCTCCAAACCCCCTAACTCCCTTTCACTCATGTCCTTATTGTTGACTTCCTCCCTTCCCTCCCCACCCCCCACTACTCCTTTAACTTTCACATAATTGTAACCCCCTTGTAGGGTTTTACCCCTCTTTTCCGTAACCACAACTCACTCATACTCATCCTCACTTCTTGGCATTGGATATACCTCAACATAAACCCATTTTTCCTTTCCTATGGATATCCCACAAGGACACAATATTGTCCTAAAACTGAGGCCAAGTTGCAAGTCACTTCCAATGCTCCCATAGATTCAAAAATTGATAATTGGAATTGGGTAAAGAGAATGGAATATATGGGATGAATGAACTATAAATTATAGGAAAAAATTCACTTCCTCACCAAACAAGTATCAAAAATAGAAAACAAAAGCCTCTTTTTGCAACAATTTGTGAATTATGCCAAGATGTTAATAAACCTGCACCCGCTAAGGGATTCCCTACACGTAGAGATCTTATATCCCAATAACATCCATGAGGAAAATATTTCTCAACAAGGTATCTTGAACTCTAAGGGTGACAAGTTGACAACAAGGAGAACTGGATAATGAGTAACATGTGGCAAGTTTGTGCAACAGCAAAAAAACCCACACAATAGATTGGAAAAAATCCACATTCTAGTCTCTTCTTTTGCTTTAGTATGTCCATCATATCACGCTTTTAGAAATTGGAAGTAGGTTATAGCCCTTTTGTTAAAACAAACATTAATGTTTTATCATTATAATAAAAATATTATTTCTATCAAGTCAACAAACATAGATTGTAAAGCAGAGAACCTACATGAACCTACTAGGTAGGGCTAAGGTTTTTATATATATCTAAAATAATAAAAAAATTCCAATAACACAATTTTCATAAAAAGAAAATTGAAATGCTTGGATTTTCACCCAAAACTATCAAGACTAAACCAGTATCAAAGAATATTTTTCTATTTCAACATCTCATGACCTACTCAAGTCCTAAGAATTACTTTCCTTTATATTCATAGGAAATTTGATATGGCATTGTTAAAATATCAATCCACAATCCAAACCTACTTTTACCAAAAAGGGAAATATAAATAGAACAAGTAACAAGACTACATGGTCATGAAAAAAAGAAACAAGACTCAAGATTCACAGGGAATAAGAAACATGAACCACCTCCCCCACAAGATACATCACCAGTGTAAATTTGAGTTTATTGGCATATGAAATCTACCTTACCATAAACAAGAAACATAAACATAATTAGAAACAAACTGGAATAATAAATAGGACTACAAAGATTTAGTGGATAAGCGACATGACTCTACCCCCTCCCTACATATATCATTCACATAAAAACCAATGGTGGTGTAGAAATGTAATCAAAAGAGAGGAATGGGAATGGAAATGACAATGGGAACATGAACTGAATGAGAAACAGGTCTAGTGGTCAGGTCTCAACTCTTTATGACATTGATTTGAATAATGTTTCATATCATAAAATAGGTATGTAGCACAAGGTATATCAGCCCACGCACTAGGGGTAGAACAAATGTTCGATTCCTAGCCCATTAAAGTTTTAACATGAAGTTATTAGTTCTTTCGAAAGGTATAAGCTCTACATAAGCCACCAATATGGCATAGGTACAACAGAGTTTAACCCAACCACTAGGTTGCATTGCCATTATGGTATGTGGCAACCAAATGGCATAACACAAAATCCCCTAGTGATTTTGAAAAAAAAATATCATTCATACCTGGAACCTAAGACAACGGAATTATCTCATGGGAAATTTTCTTCGAGTAATTCCTATAATTAAACAATAAAAATAAAATGTAGTTAGCTACCTCTTGAGTGGGTTTAGTAACCTCCAGAAGCTTCTCCTCTGACATGGAGGCTCAATATTTCTTGTGTGAGTCTACATCCATTTCCTCAGCATCTGATTTCTTTGCTTTGGGACTCTGAGAAGCTTGGGGTCTAAGAAAACCTGAGGTCCTTTTTGGGTCTCTAGTATTTTTAGGGATGACTAGATTATCGCAATCCATTTGTGCCAAATAATTTGAATGGTGACCTCCTATGGTCTTAGGACATTTTATTTCCTTGTCGAAATCAATGCATTCCTACTCTATTTTCCACTTACTTTCTTCATTGACTTTGGGGTTGAAAAGACACCTATCATATTCTTTTCCATGCTTTTGACTTCACCTTACTCCATGGAATATTGAACATACAATTGCTTTATCACCTTGTTGCGCTTGTATAAGATTATTTTGAAGCTTCCGAGAGAGATGGAGGGCTTGGGGATGGACCATCGTCCAAGAGTGAGGGGAACCCAATTCAACTTCCCTCTATAAAATGAAATCACTACGATTGTAGGCACTAGGAGTCCAATATTTTGAATTCGATCAAATGTATCAGATCATGCTTGCAATGGCATGGTTTCTCCCTTCCTCTTCCTACCTTGGACAAACCCTACATGCAAGGGAAATGAACAATTTTGATATTTGAAAGACATAAATCTCATGAAACCTTGAACAAGGCTTAAATGAAATGTGTATGTGTTTTTCAAGGGGAATTAATTTCTGTTGAATGAAATTTATAAGTCTTTTCTATTGGTTAATAGGAAAGTATTTCTGATTATAAATAATTATTGATCATATAAAAATTGTTGGGGGGGTCTCTACGTCACAAAACATTATATGAGGGGATTTTGGTTAATTTTTCAATCCAATATTGTGACATCAAAGGTGAATTATGGTGACATCAAAATAATCTATATTTGTTCAAAAAGTGTATAAAAGTAGTAATGTCATGGTATCAATGATCATTTCCAACAAAATGTTTGCTTTAGTAAGGTTAACTAATTTATGGAGATATTCCATGATGTTCAATAGAGGGATTCCACATGAGAAAGGTGATAGTTTAGCTCCCACATGCTTTAGAAAATTGATATTTTTTTCACATAAACATTAGAGCTGGAAAAATATCCTAGGCTCTAGAGCTAATTTTGTTCCAAGTTAGTTATATCTTGAACCACAAATTTTTGTTGACCTTGTGGATAACTCTAAATGGCTTAGATTTCTCCTGCCCCGCCTTCAGTTGTTGCACATGGTCACTTATCTTACCAGGCCCAAGCCTCTTGGCTCCTTTGAGCCTTAATATTTCATCCTTGCGGCCTATGTGATATGTAAATACTAGAGCTTTCTCTAACTTAGAACTCGATCAACATTGGTCTATTGCACATGGGTCTATTGTGATTTAGTGCCCATACCCAAAAAGTGATCAAACTCATCTTGGCCTAGTGTTACACATTTACATACTAGTATAAATAAACTTAGCAACCCAACCACCAGAGAAATAATTTTTTTTAATGCAAGTAATTAACCCTAAACAAAGATTACCTATCTATTTTACAAATAACTATTTGGACCAATTCAAGGACTTAGATTGAATGCAGGGATGTCCCATTCCTAAATATTGACTTAAGTAGCCATCAATTATGTTATTAGTTAATATTAATAATACAAGAACATGAACTCACATTAATATGCAAATCCCCGGGGATCAATTGTCCCTCATCATTTGTACAACGTTTAACATGATTTATCCGCATAAGCATTTAACATTCCTCAAGCAGACAAAAATCCATATTTTCATGGCATATCATATGCATTAGATAAACACATTGAATCCATATCAATATAGGCCTTCAACCAACATAAAAATTAAAGTATTCCATACCCATGCGTTTAAAGCAACAATTCGCATTTAGATAGGAATAACTCATTCCTCAACATTACAAGGCATGACAAAGTAATAAAAAACCGTACAAAATTTAGCTATGGGGGTCATAAGTAGAAAATTATCTTGATAAATTGAACTAGGAAACTGAGATTGGGACTTCAACTCTCCACCCAAACTTAAACAAATTGTAGCCAAGCCTTTCAAGTAGTTGTCATCCCCAAGCCACATTCTAGCTCTAGGAGGAGTGCTTCCAGAGCAACAATTTCTAAAGTATCAGCTGCAACAAGGTGAACCAAGCCACGCCGCCTTCCCCCACTAGAGTTAAATAGAGAATAGTTCTTTTCATTTGAGGGTAAGTTTCAACAACAAACAAGCTATCATAGGAGTGTGCGGATCACCGATCCAGGTAGTTCCATAGAGAGATCAAGTACCAGTGTACCCAACCCAAGGACACACGTGGTGGTTCAACATCCCCTCAAGTACCTAAGTGTCTCTAACTCTTGGACGATAGGATCATCAGTTTGCAAACTTCCCATTGGGTTCAACAACCCTTGAGAAGACCACACATAGTTGGTTCAACAACCTCAAGGAAAACCACTTACTGTGTAATTCCCTATTATCCCTGGAAACAAGACACACATAATGGATTCAACAGTTGTGCCACTATAGAGGGAACTCTTTTTTTTAACAATAAAACTTGATCTAGATAGGAAAAAAACCAAACCGCTGCCCTTGTGCAACCCTCCCATAAATAATTATGTTTTAAGCTTCTATAATTCACTACTTTTCCCTTCAGGTTATATACCATCGTGAATCTTATAGGAATGAATATAATTTCCTGTTCAAGTTATGTGTAGAGAATTCTCTTCATTTAGTCCAACCACTAAAATTTTCGTTTCACCGCCTATGTCTGCAAGCGTGACTAGACTTCAATAAATTCAACTCTCTCTCTCTCTTGCAGATATTTTCATATGGTTACGTATGATTCCCAACCACTCCATTTTCAACTAAATTTATTTGCAATCATTTATTTAAATACACAACCTCTGGCACTTATATCAACCTATTCCCTCAAGCAATTTTCCTTCCTTAAACTCTGGAATCAATGTCTCAATTTCTGAGGTATTTTTTAATTTGACAAAAATAGAGATAATAATTACAACATGAGGGAATTTGTCGGGGTTGTCACATGCATCTTTTATGAGTTCAAAATTTAGTTGCATACAATCTTATAACATTTTCAAGGGTCCCACTGGGAAAAAGTTATGAATCTGGAGATCCACTTGTTGGATTGTAGTATAGTTTAGCAACAAACTAGTTTCAATTTCTCAAAGCATAGCTTTAGTCAAAGACACCCCATCTACCCAAATACCATAAATCTGTACATATATAATAGAATATAGAAAAATATATATATATATAATATATATATATATATTTAAAAAACTAAATAAGACCAAAATGTAATATTATACATCCAAAATATCCAAAATATAACCATATTCAACCAAGTAGAATTAATTATAGCTAAAATATGCCCAAGATAAAGTTGAAATAAAAACGATGTTAGCAAAAAGTGACTACATGGTTTTGTATATACAATCAAATAAAACTATATCCATATACAAGTTGTTATGGATGTTATGGAAACTATGCATAAATCTACATAAAAATATATCGAGTTATCATTTACTTCACATCCTTCATCATATTTTTCTCTTACAAGGTGGCACCCTTCTAAAGTGCACTAAAATTCTCTCTTGGTTACTAATTTCAACTAGCCCAATCTAAGACACTTTGACTTGTTTTTAATGTTTCTCCTATGCAACTTGGAATTATATATTGCAAGTTTGTAGCATTTCAAGATCATTTTTTGGGTTTTAGTGAACTTAAAAGTTTATAAGTTACTACTATGACCTTGCATTGTGAAAAATAGAAGTACGGACATACTACAAAATCAAAGTTTATACCATTTTGACTACCATAGCTACATTCATTTCCACTTACCACATATTATGAGGTATCCTATTGAGCAACCCATGGGGAATTCTCTCGCATGTATCAACCAACATAAATGTTACATAAATGATTTAGTAGATAAGATATCATCAATATATGCTTTGTAGCTATACAAGAGCTAAATTCCTTGCAAAGTAAGTAAAAATTGATCTCCTAGAAAGCTATGATCAGATGCCAAAATAAGTTTAGCTCCAGATAAAAATGAGATGGGATTATTACAGAAGCAATGCAACATTTGAAAATCATGCACATACACTGAATATAATCCATAGGGTGGTTAGCATACACCCATATAAATTGATCAATTTTAGTCATTTACAATCACTAACATGTTTTTTTGTTTTTCAAAACTATTATAATGTTACCAAATAAAAAAATCCATGAATTAATCAAATAACAACATAAAACTACTAAACAATCTACCTTTCACTTATAAAACTTACATGTAGAAAAATATTGAAATACCAATGATGCAACTTTTCCTTCTAACCTTAAAGTGATATACTCAAATTGGTTTTCATCAACTGCGGTTGGAAAAGAGTCTATAAAGATAATTCTTGTAACCTAGATTGTCAAAACAATAAAGCAATAATGTATCCAATAAAAAAATTAAGAATAAAAGATTCAATAAATTGGCATATTTTGTTTTTACAGGATATAGGGAACCATTAATAACTTAAAACATGCATGTATAAGTGCCTAAAGAGTTGTCAATTGGCGTTGTCTTGGGTGGTTCGATGGAATGGTTGTTATCTTTCCCATCTCAGTTCAAATCCACGTTAGGTACATGATGAGCTATAATGCCTTGATAAATATTTTTTTAATGAATTAGTTCCTACGAATATTGTGGTATTAGATTCGAATATTTTTAACTCTTAAGTGGGTATATTTGTGGGTTCGTTTGGTACTAGTAACCTCACTCTAGCCCTTGGACTGAGAGGAAGGTTTATTTATTAATGTGGGTAAAAGAAGGTACTTAAACAATTAGTCTTAGATGTGAATTAGATGATAGCCAAGAACATAATTTGAAAATGGCACACCAAGCTACTCTTCATGAACATTTAATAGGGCATTAACAAACTCTAATAGGTAAAGAAACAAAGTTATATACTATAAGGGACCTTTGTTCTCAAATAAATGCATCATAAACTTATCCTCAATTTCATAGTGTAGCAAGTCTTAAACATTGGCTAGTATTAGAAAATAGTCAATAAACAAAATATACATTACAAAAACTCAACAACATTCCGAATTATTGCTAATGCTCATGAGTATATATCAGGAGTTCAAAACACATACAACAAAAGAAAAAAAAATTATAGGAGATCATGTGCCATCAATAAGAGGTAAACATTCTCTCAAAAAAACTTTGTCCCAACCAAAACATTTCTTGAAGTTTTTCCCACTTCACTACCCATTTATTGAGTGGATTGACAATATTGTCAAGTCAAAATTTAACAAATAGGTAAGCAGGTGATGAAATAAAACATAAAATATAATTTATTATGTCTTCAATGTGATATACTATGACTTTGCAATAATTACTTGTAGACACCACTATAATAGCAAAAGTACACAAAATACGTGAAGTAATGATTCCACTTGAGTGTAGCAAACCCTAGGTGAAAAAATATTCTAGAAGTTACAAAAGCTCTAGATTTTAAAGATACTATGACCCTCTTAAGTTACAAATCTCCAAATATTGTTTCCAATGGACATATTTCCCCTCTCTCGACAAGAGTATCCCAAAATTTTTGACAAAGAACCATGCCATTTCTATGCCCAAATATATGCAATCTATGGGCCAAGACTTGCTTCAACACATTAAGCTTCCCACTACTCTACACCTAGCCCCATATAAGATTGGTTGGGTACAAAAGTAGATCCCTCATCTTACCATCTCCTAGTGTTGTGCAATGACCTTTTCTATTGGCCCTTTCTAAGATATTGTGGTGTGTGATGTTTCTCCACTCGATTGTGCCAATTTATTACTCATAATTCCATATCAACAAGCTAAGCACATTATTTATCATGCTAAAGGTCATCAATACCACTTGTAGCCTAAGGGTTGCACCTATGTGATCGCGTATTCTTTGCTTAAACCAACATAGCCTTCTAATGGGAAATCTCCCATTAAGAAAGTCAGTTTGAACCAATGCATTTATTTGTGTTTTGTACACCCTATCAATCCATATAACCTCACTAATTTAGTGCCCCTTGATATGTTTCCCCTATTTTTAGAATTCATAGATGGATTTACACAACCCATAGGGCTAACCCCAACATTCTATATTGAACACACAATTAACCTTATTCTTTGATCGGAATTTGGATTAGGGGCACAATTTTTCTCAAAACTCAAAGTGCTCAAAATTGCTCAAAAACTCAATGAATGCATCTGACTTGACGATACGATCCCAATGCAACTCGTTTCATTCAAAATAGAGCTCATATGAGAAAGATAGAGACTTCTATCCGCTTTGTCAAACATGCAAAATTTTGGGTACAGGGCTCACTCGGATGCTGACTAGGAATTCATACAAACAAGTCAACAAAAAGAATGTTCCAAGGATTATTCATTGGAATATTCCTAGAATATTTTGACAGGTGACTCAATCACATTGTGACAAGTGTCAGCATGTTATTGTTCAATGACATTTTACGTGGACTATTGAGAGGCTGACATGTGGCAAGCTCGGAGGCCACCATGTGCCCTCTCAAAGGTAAGGGAAAATGTTATTTGGAAGATTGGCGGAATTGAACCCATGACGTCACCCACACAAGCCCCAAACCTTACCACTATACTTGATCCAGGTGGATATTGGTCGCCACCTGCCAAGTCCATCTGGACCCCCATCATTGTCTCTTTCAGCATTTTTAGTTTCCTTAATTATAGCACAACTTACTATTTTTAGTAGTTTTTTGGGTCCTGAACTTCCGGAGCCGTTTTGAGGCCCTAAACGACGTTTTTTGGGGAATCCAGGGGAAACATGGGTCCATGCAATGGATTGATGTTGCTCGTTCCAACAATGGTAGTTCTCCGATAGATCTTTCTAACGAGCTATCATACGCGTCAAACGGAGATCGTATGCCAAAGTTACGACCCCGGGAAATTGATGTACCAATTTACCCAAAACGGGGCCCACAATTTGGCGTTTCATCTTCTAAGGTCGGTTTTGGAATGTGAAGGGTTTTCCATTTGTTTCTCAATAATAAATAGGCCTTCGAGCCTCATTGTAACACAAGTTCGGAACAGTTCAGAGACATGTAGCCGCACATCTCTTCTCAGAGATAAGCTACCATCGTCCTAGCTTATTTATTCCCAATTCTGGTTGTAAACATATTTC
>APFE031129091.1:4602-28652 GCA_000404065.3 Pinus taeda
CTGCAACTCATAGACCATGATCCATATGTCTAAAAATAGACTTGCGCCAAAAATAGCCTACGGGCCCACTTAGTGAAGACGACTCCTTTCCACTAAGCTCCATCATCTTGTTGCATTCTCAACAAGCATTTCTTGTTGCACACTTTTCAACAAATACCACCTGTATACGACAACTATTGGCTCTGGTGCATGATGGGTGCTTATGGCTTGGTACACCTATCCCCATCACAGACATGATCGTCCACATGATCATGCTCCTACCACATGAAGGCTTGAATCCAACAAAGGAGTTTGGTAGAAAGACAAGTGAGTGGGACTTGGAAAAGAAGATGAAGAAGAAATTTGAGCTTCTCAAGAAGCCACACGGGTACTCCATAACATCCATCAACAACCACACGGTTAAAATTTGCACCCAAATACTAGTCAACAAGGTCATGAGAAACTGTTTTGCGGATGAGGTTCCGACACCCGTGATCTCGTTAGGTGCACAATGCGCAAAGGGTGTGCAATTTAATTGGTCGCGCTATTTATGTAGCAAGTTCCTTGCGAATTTTCACGAGGCTCAAGATGAGAGAAAGACCTTCCACTATGCATGGTTGATGCTCTCCATTGTACTGGTTGCTTGGGAGCTACCGGAGGACAATCAATTTCCTCCATTAAAGGCAGGTTTTCCAGATGCTACATAGTTTGCCTCCCTTTGGGCCATGAAGGACCCTGTGCGGGTCACAGAAACAAAGATTTTTGGGGTTTTGAAGGAAGTGAGCATCTGCATGGCCATCAACCAGCACCCATGGTTGTCCCCAACCAGCACCCATGGTTGTCCCCAACCATGTATGAATAGTTGTCTAAATATGTCGAATTCAAGGTAGACTTCCATCACATTTATATCTTGGCGTGGAAGGATTCATAGTAGAAGTGGTTCGATATGCCATATCTCACCACAAATGATGTGCTTTAGGAAGTAATTAAGTGTTGGCTAGTAGATTGGCACTCTACGTCTGACTTAGATGTGGGTACCAACAAAGGCGTAGGGAGCTAAGTGGAGACGAATTGAGAGAATGCAGCAAAACAGGCAGCACAAAAGTTGGTTGTCTAGTAAGGGAAGGAGGCCGAGGAGAAGGCCCGACTAGAAAAGGAGCACGTTGCAAAATAGTAGGTTGAACAAGAGCAGCATGACTCTGAGCAAAGTGGTAAATGTCGTTCACCAAAAACTGAAGAGGAAGAGTAATTGGTGCAAGGTAGTGGAGGCGATGAGGGACAAATCACTCCATTCCAAGTAAAAAGCTGCAGGGAATAACAAGAGGGGGGGTCCCAAAAGAAGACAAAGGCAACCAAGCCACCACTAGATCCCATTATGCTAATGGAGGGCGATCTCGATGAGATCTAGGACAAAGTATGTGGCACCACTGCTGAAATGTTGTAGCAATTCAAGCAACAACACATGTAGTCATCAGGTAATATTCAGAAGGATCTATGTGAACTTTAGATCTAGACCAGTAGGATATAGGGGGGAGCAAGTTAGGTGGGCGCTGCATAGATGATCTTGGTACCAGGGACAAGCCAGGCTGCAGAGTTGGTCAAGATAGATGATCTCAGGATAGTCGCGCTACTAGAAGGGTCCCTAAGCGTGGAGTAAACCAATGATAAGATCATCATTAGCACCTTAAAGAACATTAACCTCAATATTGCAGCACTCTCTAACGAGTATCTTCATGCACTGCAAACAAGCATAACAGTGGAATTGAGAGTGTAGGAGCAGCACACTCTCAGATCAATAAGTGAGTATTAGGTGAACAATGAGCAAATATTCATCAAGAAGATGAAGGCCTTGAAGGAAAGGAAAATGATCCAAGCGCAGAGCCCCTATATGGTAGCCGCAGTTTCAGAGGCATTCAGGATAGTGCCGGAGTTGCACATACCTGAGGAGGCACCACTAGAGGCCAAGATCTGGAAGCTTGTTGTAGGTATCTATAATGCGAAGGAAGAGGTGGCTAGAGTTTAGTTTGAACTAAATATGAAAATCACAGAGCTGTAACTCAAGTCACAGCCTTCCACTCCACTTGAAGTCAGGGAAGAGCACAAAGCTTCCATCAAGGAAGGGATAGCTACTATGGATGGCATGGTTGTTAACTGCACAACTTTATTTGAACAAGACATGGAAGTGGTGATGGCCCTGTAGGAAGATCCCACCATGCAGATATTGAATACAGAGATTTGTGAGCTCCAACAGTAGTACGATGAGGTTAGGGTGACAATGCACTCCACTACTATAGCGTAGCACCTTGCCAAGTTGCAGGAGGCAAAGAAGCTCATTGCACAAGTGGAAGCAGCGCAAAAAAAAAGAGGCAATGCTTAAGGCATGGTTGGGTCCTTGGTTGTACGAAACCTACCAAGTATTAGCTAACATCCAAGAAAAGTTGATGAACTTACACCTCACATAACATAAGATCAAGTGATTCGGCGAAGGACTAACTGGTCGAGGAAGTGAAGCAGGCAGCCACACAAAGCGCAAGTGAAGTAGAAGTTGTGTAGGTGGATTTGGGGCATATTTGTAGCAAGATCAAATACACCAGCTAAGTGAATTGAGGGTGATTCATGACCTTTGTGTTGGGATCTTGCTAGGATGAGGTGCCCTGGGTCATTTTTGGGGCAAAACCCCAAATTTTGATGAAACAAATATGTAAAGTCGCCACAAATTGTGGACGCAAAGCACAGAGTTAGTTAAGATTCAAAAAGGGTTTTTACCCTCATTCATGTAAACTTGAGTTGTTTTTTGAAGATCTACCCATGGTCCACGAACCATGGGATTGTATAAATAGGTGTTTCTTAGAGAGTATAAGGCAGATAGAAAGAGATAGAAGTCATTTTTCTATGGGTACGACGGAACGAGTCTAGAGGGTTAGTGTAGGAAAGTAAGAGGAAAGGTTCTATAGCTGATTTTATGGACCCCTATAGCTGAGTTTGCCGGGAAGTATCGAGTCTGTAAGCCTATACTAAAGATAAATAGAGAAGGTCATTGCAGAAATTCCTATGTTTTGTCTCTTTACTTCTATCATGTATGATTGCAATATATGTTGTGATGAAATAATTTCTTTATAAAATAATGATGTATTGATGCACGAATTTACTTGATCCATCTTATTATCTGAATGGAATTAATGTTAAGTGATTACGTGAAGATCATAACACTTTCTATTAAAGTTATCGAACACTTAGGTAGGTCTGAGTAAATACTGACTTAAGGGTAATCTATGGTGCATGTAAGTAGCTAATTTTCCTGTTCAGGGTCTGCAAAAGCCAATCACAATCTTTCAAAAGGGTCTAGAGGCTGATTGAGGGAAGATACAGTGATGAGCCTTAAGGTCTTAGAGATCTGTGCCAAGGTAGATCTAGGTCATAGAAAGACATCGCATTGATCTCTAGATGCGGAAACCTGGTTCCAGCATCCCCCATACTACTTCGGGAGAGACTTCAATCTACGCTATGTGGATTGATGCACAGAGGGCTAGTAGTGTAGGGTTTTGTTTGGCACAACTAACTATGAACTTAGCTCAAGACCCATTAAGCCAACAAATATGCATGTGGCTTTTTGGTCATGATCTATCACTAGCTTGGAGGATTGCCTAGATTGACTATGGATTTCCTAGCCTTTCCATTTCTTGGATAACCATGGAGATTATGGGTTTATTTTCCTTATTTTTTTTGGTTTCTTCTCATGTTTCCTTGTCTTGGGTTGAGTTATTAGTTGCTAGAAGCCCTGGCTGGAAAAATGCTCGGGAAGCCCTATAACAGATTGGGTTGAGTTACTAGTCCTGGAAGCCTTCGTTGGAAAAATGATGTGAAAACCCATGGTGGGTTGAGTTACTAGTCATGGAACCCTTGGTTGGAAAAGCACTCTAGAAGCCTAGCGATAGATATGGGTTGAGTTACTAGTCCTAGAAGCCTTGCTTAGAACAAACACTTTAGAAGCCCTAGAAGGCGTGAATAGAGACCAATCGAATGATGATTTTGTGATGTCCAACCGTGAGGTGGAATCCCTGTTTGATGGGTTGAGGTGGATGGCCTTTGGAATCTCTAGATGGTTTTGGATTTATTTGTTCTATGGATCCCACATTCATGCTTGAGAGTGATATCGGGTGAAATTCTTATGTTTGATATGGTGTTGCCTCATTATCCCCTCTATCAAGTTGGAAGTGAATTGAGTTCCTTGGTTACTGACTACTTCCCATGGGAAACCAAATTTGTAGAAGATGTTCTCACTTAATAATTATGCCACTTTGTTATTTATTTCTCCTTTGACTACCTTCACTTCAACCTACTTGGTTAGATAGTTTGTTCATATAATGATCTACTTCTTTTTCCCATATGGGGAGTCAATATCTCCGATGAAATCCATGCCCCACTTCTCAAAAGGCTTTGGAGTCACTTGAGGTTGTATGGGCATCTCATTCCTTTGTTGATTCTTCACAATCCTCTTTCAGTCATCACACCAATTAGTGTACCTTCTAGCATCTTGATTAACGATAGGACAATAGTAACCTACCTAAAGAATCTTGAAACTTGTCATCTTAGAAACAAAATGGCCCCTATAGGGCCCATCATGGAATTTTGAGAGGATATCAAAGACTTAATATCCCCTTACATATCTCCTAAAGATATGTTCTGACCCCAATATGAAAAGGCTGCCCCCAATCCAAGTTTAAGGGGCACTTCTCCTAATATTTTTTCTCTTTTCCTAACAATGTTGTTATTTTATTTGGAAAACATATTAGGAGGAAATTGTTCAGAAACCGATATTTTTTCTATATCATTAAACCAAGGTGACAATAATGTTATTCCAAATAATTTCTCATCTGGGAGATGATCATCTACCTTCTCTTTTTTCTCTGCAAATAGGGTTAATCTAGACAAGAAATGTACAACAACATTTTCTTTCCCTGGTTTGTCAAAAATGGTTAGGCCAAACTATTGTAATATCACTAACATCTAATAAATATAGTATTTACATCAATTTTAATCATCAAATACTTCATTGATGCATGATCAGTGTGCACAAAAACTTGATACCCTATAATGTAATGTCTGAATTTATTCAAGGAATGCACTATATACAAAATCTCTTTTTCAATGACTATATAATTGAGTTCGAACTTAAGTAAAATATAATAATGAAACTTCCCTTCAAACTACCCCAAATCTTACCCCACTACTTTATCTAATGCATCTATGTGAATTTGGAAGGGAAAGGCCCAATTTGGGTCCATGAGATCTTGTGCAGTTTTAAAATTTTACTTAAGATTTTTTATGGAAAATTAAATATAGCCACTAGGAGTTATTTCTTTGTGGTATTATGGCCCTAAAAATACTACCATATATAGGAGTGTATGACCAAAATTAATGAAGAAAATAGATCCAAAACTATATGATCCAATACAAACATTGATGCATTCAATCTCTTAACTAGGGTTTGAACTGAAACCTGTAATCCTTGCAGAATGGTGATGGGTGTTGGGTTCGATGCAGTGATTTGTTGCTCCAATTAGGAGATATCATCCTCCACAATAAATATATAACCTTCACAAAAGCACCACCAAAAAGAGATCACAAATGGCATTTTGCAGAGGACCATGAACATCAACAAAAAAATATAAACAAGAACAATTGAACATAAATTCAAATTTGTAGGAAGGGTAAATTCACTTTCATTGATCATAAAATGAAATAATATAAGAAGTATACCTTCACACATAGAACCTCCTCTCGGGATTCTAATAGAGTCTCCCCCTCTTCAAAAATACAATCTCAAGAAAAGATAACTCACAATATTTGAATAAGAATCAAGATAACATGACTTCGTAATCCTCTCTAGCTCTCTCCCTTTCTCTCTAGCATGACTCACAAGGATGTATTGCTATATAAATACTCAAAGAGATCCTAAGGAGGATGAATATGGATTATTAGGATGAAGAAAGTGAGGAATATTCTCTAATAATTCACCCAAGCCAGCTCGAAGAGATAAGACAAGTTGTGGCTTTGAATTGATCCTCTAGGAAAAGTAAGTCTCTAGAACATAAGTCAGGGTAATAGTGATTAAACTAAGAAATTTTAGCTTTTCCTACTAAGAAGAAGGCTACTCCATGTGGCTGAAGGCTTTCAACCACTCTTTGTGGAATTAGGTCCCAATGACTATGGCCTAAAGTAGGCTGAAAAAGTAGTCAAGGCCTTTAAAAATTAAACCAGTAGAAGCAATAATTAGTACCGAATCTAAGGAGAAAAATAATTTGATAACATATTCCCTCTAATGCTTGAGGTTAGAAGAGAAAATGATGGACGAAATGCATTATAATAAATATCATAGGTCAAAATGGGAGGAAGGAGACAAGGCCAAGACGCTGAATCAAAATAATCCAAATGTTGAGGTCTCATCTGTGTTGAGAACGTCCCTGAGCCATGCAAACCCATGCTTGGTCAGAAAGAGATATTGAACATGCTCGATAAACATACACTACAAATCCATGACATGAAATGCTAATACATGGCCACAAACAATACATAGTGAATTCATGTGACAAATAAAAATTATCATAGCCACCAACAAATACAATGTGGATCTATGTCACAGTACACATAAGTGGGAATATGGACACATACAGACAAGAAGTATCGTAGAGTAGTCCTTAAAGTACCTAAATGATAACTCACACACAATTTAGAAAGGGTGCAATATAAAAGTGAGATATCCCAAACCTAGTGTCTTTGACATAACTCTAATGGTACAAATCTACAACATGCAAATAAATGAGCTAATGTCATGAATGGTAGAAATCATCTAATTATTGTTCAATGAGGTGTATCATTAAAAAATACGAGGGGACCCACCGATGATGAAAATTGATCATAAAGTACCTAGTAATCCACTAAGTGTGAATAGATGAGATGATGTTGAGCACTCATAGCCTCGATCGATCAAGAGTCAATGATTTAAACACACTGTTGATCATGAGGAAACCTACAACTAAGGTCTACAAGCTCAAAGGTATTATTGGTTCCTAGATCTAGCTCTTGGATAATGAGTTTAAATGAATAGGATAAGATTCGTCAAAGGAGGGCCTTGGTGTATCCTACATCAATCAACATGGAACAAATCGGAAGGTGATTTGAATGGATGAAGTCATGAGATGATGAAGTACAATTGATAAAGGGATGTTTGACTCAAAAATGTCAACAAGAAAGTACAAATGAATGACACAGGATGAGACTTCACTTAAACATGTAATGGCATGATAGAAGAGTGACTAAGCAACATGACTAATGAGCACCACATTGTATCTTGCAAAATGCAGGAGGAATTGAGGTAAGCTTTATATAATTGGAAGAGTAACCAACCAAAGTAATAGAGAGACTGATATATATGGCATGACTCCTACGTAAGCTAAAATCCAACTATAAGATAATGATCTAGTTAGGTGCCATGTTCAAGGGAAACATGACTGACATTGCCATTTTTATGACTAAAAAAAATAAATGTTCCCTTCCCATTTCTCCTTTTACTCTCCTTCATGGTTTAGTTAGAACGAAAGAGAAGAAAAGTATGCTTAATAGGTTCCTTTTTCATAAATGCAGTCCCCTAAGCTCGAAAAAAAAAGATAAAACAATATAAGGGAGAACCTTCTAGACATATAGGACTAGAGTATTCCTTTTTTGTAACTAGTCTAATTAGTCTGGAAAAGGGTTAAACTTATACTGAATATTCATCCCTTCAATTAATTTAATGAGCATGAATGAGACAAGTTCACTTGATAATATTTTCTAAGTTAAGGAGTATAAAAAGAGCATAAAGAAAACTCCTCCTAGAGGAAAGATATAAACTAGTTCCGACCACGATGGAGCTTCCCAAAACATGTAAAGGTCAATATGATGGCTAATAATACCACTCATTGTAGTGGTTCATCCAAGAAAGGGTAAAATTCCATGTGAAATTGAAGGATAGGCCAAGTAGATGATGTTTATGGGATGAAGAAACCAAGGTTCATCCTCAAAAAATAGGCTGAGAAAAAGTTGTAATCACAAGGGATAAAGTGTTGAATCCTCTCATGGTAAGGCTAAAAATATGACAAAGAAGAGGACATGAGGTTTAGATTCTAAGTCATGGTGGATTAGGAGGAGGGATTCCAAAAATAGAATGGATAAGATACTGCATGGCCACCGTAATGACAAAGAGGTGCTATTCTAGCATATCCATGTATATGTGGGCTCTACTGTCAAACTACAACATGCATAAAAGAGAAAGGCTAATGACACAATTTAGCGAGGTCAGACCTAAGGTATAACGATGGAACTGATGGTCAATAACGCATCTGTTGTGACAATATATGAATTAACCATATATGGCAGTAAGAGAGATGTACCTCAAGCCCATTGAAAGAAATGATACCCCAAAAGAGACATTAATAAAAATAAAACTCCACATATTCCTGCAAGAAGGTGATTAGAAAAGATCATAGAAAAACCCACAATCCAAAAAAGAATTAAAAAGGGAGTATTCTCTAGATGGTCAAAAAATATTATAAAAGAGACACATATCTCCTCATTTGGTTCATTGTGATTTGAAGAAGAGAAGTATCCCCAAGAATTGTGAATTGAGGGAAAGGAGTAGCAAGAGAAGGATATTCCCAAGCCAAAGGTAAGAAAAATTTCCTCCCTCACTGAGAAATGTATGTGCTAGTTTTTATCATGGCTGCAATATTTTTTAGGGAGATTTTTATATTTGTTTAATTTAGACTATTGGGATAGAATGGGAAAAAATTTTCTAAGATGCCCCAACCGTACTATTTCGATCTCTCACCATGTGGTTGGAGTTGAGATTCAGTCACTCTAGCCAAGTAGGTAGGGTCAAAATGTCCATTTTTCTCCTGTATTTCCTAAAATCGTGTTTTATCGTAGGGTTTTACAACGAAATGCATTTGTTTGGTTACACCCATGCTCACTATTGATATGTGAATTATTTTATGAAGGATAAAATATGATTGAGTGGAGGTAAATAGAGCATGTTCCTAATGACATGCAAGCTATAGCCCATTTTCCAACATTGGATGCACTGAGAGATTGTGGTTTGTTAAAGTATTTCAAGACTCCCAGTATGACCAACCAACCATGTTTAGTGAAAAAAAATCATTGATTGGTCGGATGATGATAACCAACAATTGGTAGTAGGGTCAGGGGCATTTATTCTAGGGTTGGAAGATATTTTTTTCCTCACATGGTTATCAAGGTGAGGATCTTGAGTTTTTCTAGCCAATGTGAGGAGTATAACTCAAGGAGTAGTGAGGAGCTACATAGAGTGGTAATATAGGGAAGGCACATGAGAAGAAGCTAAGAAGATTCTGATTGAGACTGTAGAAGACAAATGTACAAACTGTAGCATATACCATCACATGGGTTGTGCGGACAAAAATTCCAAACATGGTAACCAATGTACACATGGACCTAGGAATGCAATGTCTAGAGCCTACCTTATTCAACTAGTGTTAAGGTATGTTGGCCAATGTCAAAGATCAACTTATGAAGGAAAGAAGAGGAAGGATAAAAATTTTGTGTACGAGATTCTTATAGTGTTATTCTTTATGGAGAGGGTCCCGACAATGAGGTTGATTATGGCAGACTATGAGCTAGACCCACAATCAAAGGATCCTTGGATGATAAGATGGTGTTACCTTATGATGAGGTAGGAGGGTGTCCATGGTGGACACTGGTTTCCCCAAGCATACATCAAATGGTTGATGAGGTGCCCTTGGCAGTAAATAATTACACATATGATGGGATGGACTACCAAGGATATCTAGATCTGGTTCTTCCTAGAGGGATACAGTGGACTAACATAGGTAAACTATTTTTTAGCTTTTTTCACATTTTCATTTTTTTGGAATTTTAGAATATTTAATTTTGTCTTGTTCTTTCTTCTATGGGTACAAATTTACTAACATATAGTGAATGTGACATGCAGATACTACACCAGTTCATCATGAGGGTTATTCTCCTTTGAGGAGAGGAGTACTACAAGCTCAGGCTCATATGGCACATGTAGCAGCTAAAGAGGATGGGGAGAACAAAGAGTTACGAGAGTTCACTCGCAATCTCAAGGGATTAACGCTAGAATTTCCACCTAGGTGCATTATATAGACTCCTTGACATATGCAAAGACATACAATTGGGTTGACTTTTTCTCATTATTGACATCTCCTCTAATGAATTTTGAATGTTTTATTGTGTCATCATGAGCATCATTGAGTAGAGATAGTAGTTTTACTAGGGTTTTGTTTTTTATTTTACTTCATATGTATAGAATTATGACCAAGGCCTCATATGCCCATATTTTTAACAATGTACCCAAATTCTATTATGATATAATAAAGTGATGGCTTCTATGGTGTGTGTTTTTGAAAAAAATGTGTACTTTACATTATATTTTATCATGTGCATGGTTAAAACTTTAACCATCCAAATGTCAATCTAACACATAACAATTAACTAAATAATTAGCCAATATCTATTGTTCTCTAGGAATGTGGACATAAGAAATATAATCAAATGATCATTCCAGGAGACATACTCTCAAACAATAGTGTAATATTGTATGATTCCTCATAGAATATGTATAGTTGAGTTGAGACACTAAGAAATGGGAGTCAAGTTTAATAACTAAGTGTCATATGCCAAGGTGATTAGCCTCAGTTAAAAGCTTGATGATGACATTGTATTCTGCCACATTCTTGGTGACTAGGCTAAGACAAATACCTCATGAACTCACAAGATCATCAGTTGCCAAGAAGATGACTCAGGTAGTGGAAGCTATGTTTCAATTGTAATGACTTGCAGCATCTACAAATCCTACATAGGGAAGGCATGGTGATGGCATCATTCCAACAAATACCAGACACATGGATCACTCAAACCAAAAACAAGACATCATATTTGCACCTATGTACACTATGTACAAGACACCATGAAACAAACTATGCATAGTACCATTTGAGATAGAGCCCATTGCGAACCTACTTGATTAGATTCCCTTCATATTCGACTAACTCATAGGCCCCTTTTTTTAGAACAAGTTTAACAACATAAGGCCCATGCCACATGAGTTCAATTTTACCATCTCCTAACTTGTCATGGTATTGATCATATAAAAAAAACCAGTTCATCTTCTCAAAAGACATGAGGTCGAACACATATTCAAACCAAAAACAAGACATAATATTCACACCTATGTACACTATGTACAAGACACCATGAAACAAACTATGCATAGTACCATTTGAGATAGAGCCCATTGCGAACCTACTTGATTAGATTCCCTTCATATTCAACTAACTCATAGGCCCCTTTTTTAGAACAAGTTTAACAACATAAGGCCCATGCCACATGAGTTCAATTTTACCATGTCCTAACTTGTCATGGTATTGATCATATAACAAAACCAGTTCATCTTCTCAAAAGACATGAGGTTGAACAGACTTATCATATTGGGCCTTTATGCATTTCTTATGAGATTTTTTATCAATCACAATGTAAAGGCATCGTTCATCAAGATGGAAAATTTGTAACAAACATTCTTCCTCGGAAGAAGTTTCAAGGAGTAACTCAATAGCTAGTTGTAAGGAGGGAATTTCACACTAAATGGGAAGAACACAAACATAACATAGTGTCAACACCACAATGGTATAGAGTATCAAAAATAATAACATAATGTCGAGACTGGTGGCGTATGTAGTGACATTCATCTTGAGAAATTTCAAGCCAAAAGTGTTGAGTTTGGAGATATAACAAGGCATCTACATACCAAGGATCATAAGAGATAATTATAAACAAGCACTCATCTAGAAGTGGGTCCTTAGCCACAATTTCATCATCAGTTAGGGGTAACTCAAGAAGTAACTCTACGAATGCCAGGGATTTTTTACATTTAGTGGCTGAAAAATCCAAATAAAACTCTTGAATCATAATGATTCATTTTGAATATTTTCTCCAAATCATTTGATGACTAAGAATGTGCTTCATGGGGTTGTAATCAATGACTACCATGGTCTTTCACAAGAGTATATATTGTCTTAACCATTAAACACCCACAACGATTGGTAAAGCCAAATTCTCAATATGGGAATAATTAAGCTTGGGACCAAGAAGGGATTTGATCATGTAATAAATGGGATGTTAATTATGCATCTCATTCTCTTGGACAAGAACAATATCGATGGAAGAATTAGAGCTTGTGAGATATAACAAGAAATATTGGTTGAAATTTGGAGGTGTGAGTAAAGGTGAAGATAACAAAGCTTGTTTAAGAAAATCAAAAAAATTGTTCAATTTGGTCATCCAAAATAAATGGCACCCCTTTCCTCAACAAACACAAAAATCCTTGGGTAATTTGGCCATAAATGGCGACAAACCTATGTAGGAACTTGGATTTACCTTGTAGTTTCTGAAGTTGGTGGACCATGTGATGAGGCTTATCAATAGGTATATCATAAGGGTCATAATTCCATCCTATAGCTTTAAAATTATCTCTTTCTCACATTTATTTACAATTTTTTAGATTATGCTTAGTGAGAGGGGTGAAACATGTCTTTCTATGTCATGTGCTCTAATATGGTTTAAATTCAAGAATTTGAACAATTCTGAGATAATTTCAATGCAGGAGCTCGAAGTAGACAATGAGGAGAGATTCTAGGATGGTTTCCACCTCCTTAACTCCTTAAATAAGCTAATATCACCACTTTATCTCTCATAAACTAGAATTGATTGGCAACCAAGCAGGACAAGGTCATTGGCAGCCAAGCCAGTGTAGTTCAAGGAAGATCTAGATCCACCTTTCTCAAGTTTTGGGGGACAAACATATATATTTTCTATGGAGTTGCTGGTAGCTAAAATTTTGTATAAATAAACATGCCAAAGAAGTCATTAGGATTCAAACTTTATTTTTAGCTAAGAAGCTATTGATCTCAAGCACTTGTCACTACTAATTTTTACTTATTATGTGATGTATTTGACATTTTTGCAATGATAATGAGAAGTTTCTTATTAATCCATCACTGAGTTAGTTCAGAGTGTCGAGGCTCTTGTGTTTGGGCCCAACCCTAGTAGCTTGGGTCCCTCTTATGTATTGATGTTCCTTTTTAGCTTATAATGTTTGTTAGTTGCTGCATTTTATTAGAATATAATTCCTCAAAAAGCCTGTGATTGTTGCCTCTATCTCATCTCTCTCATGGTAGCCTGACTAGAGGAATCTACAATCACAACCCAAAAACACTATGTTGATGATTTCTTGGATTATATATCTTGTTTTTCATATAATTGTTGTGGCATAGAAGTTGATTCATTGCATAGATTAGAGTTTTTGGCATAAGTTAGATAGTTTCTAAATTCAACTCATATTTTCCACCATTGGTTATGATATTTTGTGAATGATAAGAAGAGCATGTGCATGTGATGTTGTAGGAGTATTGGACCTGTAGGAAATGGGTCTTTCCACCATCTCCATCTAGGACTTCTCCACTCTCTTTTGATGAATCTCAAACATTGTTCTTAACCTCTACATTTTAGGCCATCGTGAGCATCCCTCTTGGTCCAAAACTGGCCTTCATGAACTGTTGAGCTTGGCTAGGAGTTTTTTTCACCTTTCACCCATTCACCACAACCTCCATCCACCTTTCCATCCCTTGATCTCATTGTTCTTACCCTCCAAATTCTCTCGGAAGCCTCCCTATAGCATTATAGGCCTTCTTGTAGCAATATAGGGATCCTGTAGCAGCTTCCTATAGCATGTCTATACCAACTTGTTTTTCCCTTGTTTTGACATGTGATGCAAGTTTGACTTAGTCTAGAAGTAGGTTGATCCCCCATATTGGACTCCATGAGTAAAGGTAGAACCTAGGCCATTCCATACATCCTTTTTCCTTTTCTGCAAGAGAGAATAGCATTAGTTTCTTTATCACAGATTTTTGCATGTAAAACATTACTTTATATACAAGTGTGAATTAGATGGATGATGCATGAAATCTTCAGTTTGAGTTGGTAGAATAATGTCTTGTTTACAAGTGAATTTGATAGCTATATGGTTGATTACAATTAGTCTAGTTTCCTTTCTATCGGTAGCATAGCTCTTATGTTCTTCCATGGATTGATTCAGTAGAACTTACAAGTTGGTAGCATATACAAGTTAGATTTGAAAAGAATTTACTTTTTCTACATTAGAACTAGCTTTTGAATTTCACTTTCAATAGTTAATTTCCCTATAATTCAATAGAATAATGGCCTTGGAGCCCTAATGATCTAATGAACTAGTTGAGAGTGGAATGAGTATATGAGTATAATTCCATATACTGTGTATAAAGCACTATCACCTTGAAGTTTGTACGAACCCCAGGTTGAGGATCCCCTGGAAGTTATAACACACTTGGTGCAATACCAGGGCTCACCACTTTTGGGCATCGTTGACAAGGAGGTGACTAGGTAGATGTTATTTCTTCTTAAACATTTTTTTTTTTTTTGCATTTAGTTTTGAAAAAAATCATATAAAAGAAGAAAAAATTCTTTCATGCCTCATATGAATAGAGATACTCAAGGAAAATTATCACCAAACACCTCCACACCCTCAAATAGTGAACCTTCACTCTTCTTCGATGACTTCTGACTTCCCTCTTTGACCACAAGGGTGTTAGAAGACCCCTTAGGTGAACAACCTGATATTTTTGAAGAACCTATTGGGGAAGAAGAAGAACCTATTTCCCCTACCCAAACCATGGCTAAAAATAGGAATGATGAGGTTTTCCCTATCAAAGAGACTAATGGAGAGGCTAGAATGAAGAATATAAGCCATAATTCCATGGCTTAACGTCTAAGGACCCTAATACCTTTTTGTTTGAGTTTGATGTTGTCTGTAGGATCTATTACTATACCTCTGATGACCATAAGTTAAAGTTATTCCCATCTACCCTTGTGGATGCAGCCTTGCACTGGTTTATGGGTCTGCCTGGGGATAACATCACTACTTGGGCTCAAATGCAACAAGCCTCTAACAACAAGTATAGGGACTACTGTAGCCTCAAAGAAACCAAAGAAAAAATCTTTAGATTGAATTTTTGACCTGATGAAACCCTAGAGGACTATGAGGAGATATTCCAGCTCAGTATAGGAGGGCCAAATGCATCCTTGATCCTGAATCATTCAAGTAGTTCTTCTCTGAGGGATTAAGGAGAACATGCTAGAAACCCTCAACATGTTATCTGGGGGATACATTTATCAGTTATCCTATGAAGGCATCAAAACAATTTTCAAGAACCACTCTAGGGCTTCTAGGAAGAAGGGCAAGGCTAGTCAAGTTATGGTCATTTCCTCTCCCTCCACAACATCCATCAAGAATTAAATTGGAAACATGTTGGAGAACTTTAAAAGTGAAATGTTGCATAACTTTCCTTTGCAAATGGATACCATGAAGATCAAGAGGAGACAAGAGGAATCATAGAAGGCCGTAGCTAATTTTTTCCCTAAATGCACTAGGAGCCACCCCAGAAATGAATGCCCATTAAATGTCATAGTGTTCTGCTTAGTCTATGAGGAAAACCATGCCACATATAAATGTTCTTATTTTCCTATATTCAAAATTGTATACCAAGGGGCAGAAGGTGAGGTTGAGAAAATCTATTTTATCAATCAAAGGAGGCATCAAGGACCTCAACCATATGAGTAGGTCATGCAAGGTGCACCCTACTCTTATTCGATCCCAACCAGAATGCACCCTTTCCACCTTGGTACTCTTCCACTCATCCATCATGGTACATACCTCCTTCTTGGCCTTATGCAACTGAATACCCTCCCCAACCTATCAATCAACAATTTCACCCATATGCTTCTCCACATCTTCGGTGTAATAAAACATCACAAGGGTGGAGGCCTCAACTCAACCAACCTCCTGATTTACTACCTCTAGATCCATCTCAACCATAGCTCATTCATCCTACTCTACCCAAGCGACCTCAGATGCATGCTTAACCAAACCTAAACCCGAATAACAAGCAAGCACAACAGGTCTAGAGAGGAGAGACATATTACTCTGCCTATATTCTGGAGATTCAATAAATAAAAATAAGGTCTGGCAGAGTGCTCCCAAAGAACAAACCTCCATATCCACTTGAGACTTAAGTAAATCCATCTCGTTTTCCTAAGAGATTGATCCATCCTAACCAGCACACCCGAGAAGATACTAAAATTCTGGGGGAATTGAAGAATTTGTGTGTTAAAAGACCCCTCCTCCAATCTATTAAGGGTGTTCCCATCTATAATAAGCTTATCAAAGAGAAATGTTTCAAACACCCTAGGAGGAGAAAAAGAGACACCCCCACCATCAATGTTATTGGTCAATTATTTGATTTGATGTTGGGGAGAGTAATTTGTCCAAAATATATGGACCCTAGAAGTCCAGTGGTAGATGTGTACATTGATGGAATCATTCACCCTCACACCCTAATTTATTTGTGGGCTACCATAAATGTGATGACTAAAGAAACCTTGCTAAAACTAAGCCTCCAAGGATCCTTGAGAAAGATCACTATAGCGTTGCAACTTGCAGATAGATCCACATCAGCTCCTAAGGGATTTTTTGAGGATGTAATGGTCTCTATTGACTCCTGGGAGTATCCTACTGACTCCTTGGTTCCCCAGCCCAAAAAAAATCAATGGTTATCCTCTCATTCTGGGAATTCCATGGTTAGCCACTCTTGATGCTCAAATAAGTTGTAGGGCCAGGAACATGACCATGAATAATGGGCATTTGTCCAAACAATTGGTATTCTACCCTCCTACTCAGCCATCCATCGAGCATGATTTACCCCTATGGTTAGACGAGGAGGAGGAAGACAAAGTGTATCATACAACATCCCATGCAATATGTACCCTATAGGTTTTTATAGGAGGGAGGCAACCGATAAGCCTCAGTATTGCAACTAGAATGCTGCAATTCCCAAGGCTACCAACTTTAATTATCAACCTGGGGTTGGTACAAACTTAAGAGGTGTTGGCACTATATGTGCGGCATACAATGTGTCCTTCCTTTGCTCTCATGATGTAATGGAGTTAATGTACTAAAGTCAAATCATAAACTAATTGTAGAGAATGAAATTTTCAAAATGGAACCTTAACCTATTGCAAGAAAGAAAGTACATGGAAAGAGACATAAATTCAATGCTAAATCACACCATTTCCTAATTAACTGCCAAGAAAATATGCTTTGCAATAATGCTAAATTATCATGAACCAAATGCTACTATCTAATAATGGAAGTAAGAAGCATCAAACATCACTAATGTGCAAGTAAAGGGATTGAAATAAATTTGTTTTTATCTTTTTGTCTTTTCATGCAAAATCAAGTATGCAAACTAATTTCCTTTGGTGATGTGGTAAGTGAATTGAGGATGTTGGAGGTTGGATGGAAGGGTTAGGAGATAGTTGGATGGTGTGGGAGACCCTTGGAAGGTTTTTAGTGACTTACTAGAGGTTTTTTCTCAATTTGACCTCAAAACCGACCATTTTAGGAAAACCTATAGGATGTACTAGAAACCTACAAGATGATCATGTAGGAATTACATTGAACCTACAGGATACAACCAAGAGAAAAATGTGAGGTTTTGGGGGTGATAGAAGGCTTAGGGAAGGTGGTATATGGGTGGAATGGAGTGAGAAAATACATAGGATCACTCATAACTAAAAACCAAAGTTGGGAGATGGATGGATTTGCTCAAAAAACTTGGAGAAGTTTCCTACAGGGTGTACAGATTCACTATAATTCATCGAATGACCAAGAAAATCAAATCCAAATTGAATCAGAAATTATTTTTATTAAATAGGATGTCTTAGGTCCCCATTAAAAGTGGAATCACTCAAAAAGACCTTTGTTAACCCATCCAAATAAAAATAAAAAACGTTACTAGTCGAAAATCTAGAAATTCAAAAACTAGTGAGCTAGTAAATGTGAAAAATGCCTAACCAAATCAAGTGCAAATGAAATGGGGTAATTTTTTTTATGGACTAGAGTGTTTTTGTGATCTAATTCTAGTTGAATCAAGTCGATCAAAGCTCATTAGAATGCTCTAAAAAATAGTAGAAATTTATTGTTCTTTGCTAAAAAGGAGGTCCAACAATCTAGATATGGGAATAAGAAGACTAATCCAAGCAACTCAATGATTACTATGAACTTCAAAAGATTTTCCAAGGATGAAATAATTCTTGTGATCCTACAAAAGAACTTACATCAACCATTTAACTCAATCCTAAAACAATAAATCATTAATACTAAATGCAGAAATATAAAAAACTAAAAACTAGAGATGCATGTAAATAAGAAGTGAAAAGAAGGAAAGAAAATGATACAGAAGGGCTCTAAGGTTCCTAGGATGGCCAAGCCCAAGAAAACTCAGAGACCTACGGAGGAGAAAAATATTTATAAGCTAAACATAACACCAATCTTCATTATTTTCATCAATAGAATTACATCCCTACAAGAAAATACTATGGAGCTTCAACAAGACAAGCTCTCTCCACAATAACACTAATCAAAATCTCCCCCTTGAGGAAAATTCGACTTGGTACTTATACAAAATGATTAGGAATCATTCCCCATGAATGGAGGAATCTTTCCCCACCAAAATCCCTTGATCAGTGGATCTAGTCCCCAATACTTGGAATTTGCATTAAATGGTAGGGAACACATTCCTAGATTTTCTCAATCATTCCCTAGAGGGAAATTCAACTTGGTACTTATACAAAATGATTAAGAATCATTCCCCATGAATGGAGGAAGCTTTCCCCACTGAAATACCTTGATTAATGGATTTTATCCCTTGATTGGTGGATATGCTCCCTTGATTAGTGGAACACATTCCTAGATTTTCTCAATCATTGGAGTTCCACAATTTGTGCCATAATTCCATAATATTTTGTTGACTTACTATTTATTATTGATCCTCTAGTAGTAAGGAACAAATCCCTAAATTATCTCCTCCTCCAACTCTTCATAATTTGCCCAATATTCTCATAATAGTCCACAAAAAATAAATAGTATTAGGCACAAATATTCAATTATTCATAAACCTTCCTAATGAATATATTAAAGTTAAAAATAAATTATCTAATGCAAAAGGAGAGGTTTAATGTGCTGAAGGATGGTCATAGGCCTTAATTTTTGCTTCAAATTAGAGGCATGGGACTTAATTTATGTCTTATTTAGAGGCCCATCATACCCCCCAACTGAAAGTGTTGCTCATCCTCTGAGCAACTTAGTAACCTTATTCAACCTCATCCATGGCCCTAGTGGCCTCTCTCTTGTGCATTAAGAATCTTGGTTGTAAACTCTACAAGGACATGCCCAAAAACATATTTGTTCAAAGAAAAATCATTGTTTCTTGAGACCATTAGCTTGCTTTCTTTCCCTTATTCAAGATTAATTCTTGAATATTTTTTAGTTTGTAAAGGTCTTCCACAACCTTATCAACCTTCTGCTACCTTGTTTCGCCATTTGGACACCTCTAACACCTTCAAAATGCATTTAGACTAATTTTTTTTTTTTGAAACTGATTTTGTTTTTAAGGGCGAATGCAAGGGTGATGATGGTGGACAAGGTATGGTGATGGAGTGATGAAGGGGGTGCACTTTATTGGCATATAAATTCGTTTATTTACCTTAGGATTGCCTCCTATAGGATTTCTAGGTCACTGTAATTCCTACAGGATCATCCTGTAGAAAACACAGTCCCTTTGTAGAAGTAAAGGAGTGGAAAAAATGACAGAAATGGTGGAGGAATGAATAGTAATGAGTGGTAAAATAAAAATGTGAGTGACAGGGGTCTCTTTGTGATCCTCCTATTCTCTTTGACCATCCTTCTTGCTGACCTGCAAATGGGAATTTCATGAAAATGGAGAGGATGCTCTCTTTGTTTTTTTCTTCTTTTTTTCAAGAATAAAATGGGATGGATGAATGATGAATAGATAGTGAATATGAATTGGATGGAGGGCTTGGAGTGTCGTGGTGACCTTGGCCTTTAAAAAAATTTCTTCCTTTAACTGTTGTCCTCATTCCTTGAAATCATCGCCCTTCATAATTTGACTTTTCAACATTGCATGAGTGAAGGAGTGAGTTGAAATTAACTAGATGAAGATGGCTAAGACTGTTGACCAATCCTTAGCCTATAAAACCTCATATTTCATGAATTGACAACAAATTTCTAACTATAATATGCTCAAGAGAATAGATCAAGAATATTGCATACATGTACCTACCTGATGGTTGTTAGAGAGACATGCATGTTGTTGTTGAGTTGATGTTGATGTGCAGGTGTTGGATGGTGATGCTGATGATCCTAATGCTACTGCTAAGCTTTGGAGGAGCTTCCTTGACCTCTGGATCTCCTTTAAAACTGATCACTGTCAATCCTATAGGTGTTGTTCTGTATCCTGTAGATTTACAAGACAACGACTTGTTTGGTCCATATCTCCCAAACAGTAGCCTGGATTGAGCTGAAACTTTTTGAGCATGTTGCCATCATCATTATGCACCTCCCCATAGAAAAAATTTTGTAAATGGATGCACGGATCTTGAGAAAAACTAAATATGGCTAAAGATGATGGAGGTTGATTTCTTGGAAACCGTGCACTAGAATTTTCTAAAATTCCTTAGGCATGTTACCATCATCCACATGCATCTCCCCATGAAACAACTTTTTAAATGGATGCATAGATATTGAGAAAATGCAAAAATGGTTGAAGGTGATGGAGGCCAATTTATTGGAAACCTTGCACTAGAATTTGTTGAAATTTCTTGAGCATGTTATCATCATCCATATGCATCTACCCTAAAACATCTTGGCCAATGGTTGCATGGTTTTCAAGTTATGGCAGAAACGAATTTATGCTCTATGTATTTTTGTATCGTGTAGTAAAACAAAAAACCCTGTAGTTTTTTAGAACATCAAGGAAAATGAGTGGTAGAAGCTTGAGAATTATGGGTAGATGGTGAAAGTAGATGAGGGTGATGGATTGACATGGCCTTGGCCCGGTTGGAGCATTTGAGCGAAGTAGGAGAAAGTTAAAATTTGACTTTTTTTTACTAGGCTTGACCAATTTTCCTTTTGGTACCAATTTGTTCTTGTTGCTTGCAGATGTTGGAGAGTACATGCATGCATGGAGCAAGGATTCTTTTTTTTCTCCTTTTTTTTTTCTTCTAGGCCTACTAGCCACCTCAATGAGGTTTTCAACTAGTAGATCTGCCGAAGCACCTCAAACGAGGTTTTCACCTAGGATCTTTTTTTAATTTTTTTTTCTTTTTTTCTTTTTTCCAACCCATTGACCGCCTCATGGAGGTTTTCAATCAATGATCCAATCTGAGACGCCTCCAAAGGAGGGTTTCACCTTAGATTTTTTTTTTCTCTTATTTTTCATTTTTTTCCTTCTACCCCACCGTACTTGAAAAACAAAATCACTTTCAGGTATAAGAATACTTCCAATGGAGCCATGTGCACATCAAGAAGACAGATAAAATAATGTGGAGGCTTAAAATGAATGCTTTTACATGTACCTGGATTTCAGAGACCAAATGATTTGACTTTGAAAGGATCAAGCATAGTTGAGGAAGAGAGTGATGTTGCAACATAGTGATTGTCTGAAACCATATTTCAATATAGTTGTGATGCCTCTGGTCCACTTATTGATTTAGATCATCTTGTATGTCTTCTTCTACCATGACCTTCAAGTCTTCCACTTTTTGCTGATTAATCTCTTGAATACCTGGAGGATTTGATGGTAACCATGAGGGAGCTTCCTCACTCTCCGATTTTGATGTCTACTCTTCATCAAATGCAGCCCATGGTTCTTTTATCTTCTCTTTTGAGTCTTCTTCTTCTGGATGTGGTCCTTCAATGACATCAATATAATCTCTTTTTTGCAATACTCTTCCTGAGTTATGGTGAATACCATTGAGCTCAAGAGGATTTGTTTGGAAGTGTTGTACCTTAGCATTGTAAGTGGGCTAAGCTACTTCAATGTCTGGGTTTGGAAATGGTGGTACATGTAGTTGAATGGGAGTGGATATTTAACATGGATGTGGTTGGGGTTGTGGTTGTAGTGGAGGTGAATGGTAAGGATAACATGGAGCTTGGTATGGAGGATATTGAGGAAAATACTGAGGATATTATTGATGGCTCCCATAATTTCCTTTCCAACCTTGTCTCCGAGATTGGTTTTAGGGTTGAGATGGCCAATGTTTCCAAGAAAAGGGTATGTTCCAATTACTTTGAGGTGGATATGCATAACCTTGAAATTATGAATTAGGCTCTTGCATCATATGAGGCTGAATACGTTGCCATAGTCCTCTTGGAGCTATATAACATTGTTGCATTGGCAATTGACATGCTCCATTGTCCTCTTGGTGAATTTACTTCAACCTTGGTAATGAGGAGAAATATTTAAGATCATGTGATTCTACATGGACAACACAAACATCTTGTTTTTGCTCATTTTGTATTCTTAACATTTCTACTTGTTTTGTTAGATTGCTAAGAATTTTTGTTTTAAAGTTATTAAACAAATTTCCAAGTTTAGCTTGACTTACCGATCTTGATGTTGATTGACTTACTCTTGCCTTTCCTCTTGATATGTGTTTGCATGTTTCACAAATTTCATTAAATGATAATTGGTATACATCACCTCTACTTACGATATTAAGGAGATTGATCCATTCATCCCTAATTGTTCTAAGTAAGAGGGTTTTTAGTGTTTCAAATCCTAAATGATGTGGGTTTTCCCTCTTAACATTGTACATGAACCTCTCTATTAGATCCTCAAGGCTCTCACATTCTCTTTGATTCATTCTAAATATTTCTTCTTTAAGATCATGATCTTTATATTTTTCTATAAATATCTTTTGCACATCATTCCATGATCTTCTTGAATAAATCCCTAAACTCATGAACCATTTAAGAGCTCTATCCTTCAATGTTGCCGTAAACAATCTCAATTTTTGAGTGTTTAGTAAGTAACCATAAGATCTACAAACAATTTCAAATTCAAAGAGAAAGGTTTCCGGATCCTATGACCTTAGACAATGAAATTTTGGAAGAAAAGATAGAGGGATGTTCTTCATGTGCACATTGATATTAGTATCTTGAATGGGAAATCCAAGAGGATTGTCATCATCTCCACCCATTTCTTCTACATTCTTTGCCATCTCCTCTTCTTCTACGTGAAAAAATGGATGGTGATGTGGATCTTATTACACCACATGATCAAATGGGGGGGTAGGTTGGTGTTGGAGATTTTTTTTTTTAATGATTGAATGAAAACTATAATGCAATGTAGTTTTCTACTTTTGAAATTAAATATGCCTAATGAAAATAATTTTTTTGTTTTTTTGCACAAAGTAAAAAGAAATGAATCAACTACGGAAGAAAACAATGCATACTTTGACACTTCCCCAACAACAACACCAAAAAGTGATGAGCCTTGGTATTGCAACAAGAATGCTACAACTCCCAAGGCTACCAACTTTAATTATCAACCCGGGGTTCGTACAAACTTAAGAGGTGTCGGCACTATATGTGTGGCATACAATGTGTCTTTCCTTTACTGTCATGATGTAATGGATTGCATGTACTGAAGTCAAATCTTAAACTAACTGTAGAGAATGAAATGTTTGAGATGGAACCTTAACTTATTGCAAGAAAGAAAGTACAAGGAAAGAGACAGAAATTCAATGCTAAATCACACCATATCCTAATTAACTGCGAAGAAAATATGCTTTGCAATAATGCTAAATTATCATGACCCAAATGCTACTATCTAAGCATGGAAGTAAGAAGCATCAAAAATCACTAATGTGCAAGTAAAGGAACTGAAATAAATCCATTTTTATCTTTTTGACTTTTCATGCAAAAATCAAGTATGCAAACTAATTTCCTTTGGTGATGTGGCAGGTGAATTGAGGATGTTGGAGGTTGGATGGAAGGGTTAGGA
>APFE031129091.1:42392-56502 GCA_000404065.3 Pinus taeda
AGAAGACTCCACTCCTCTCAGTGGACCTTCAGACCAGCCAGAGGCAAAAAGACAAAGGGCAGACTCCCTGGAAATAGAAGACATCACTGATGATGTCTTAGACATTGAGAAGGACAAGGAGAGTAGCCTACAAACTGGAACAAGCTCCTCCCAGCAGGAGCAAAATTTACAGGTCAGTGTGGGGGTGAGCTCCCAATCCCAGCAGAATAAGAAGCCTAAGAGCACCAAGGCTTCTTTCATAGAACTCAAGGCTCAAAATGAGTTATTGAGGCAGGAGGTATACAAGCAGTTTATAGATGCCACACCGACCATGCAGGAAAGGCTGATGTCAGTCTATGACATCAAACAGGAAAAGATGATATTCAGCCATTTTCAACCCAAGGTGCCGCAGCCTAAAAGTGCTGCAGATTATACCAAAACAAGGGTGGAGGTCCTGGCCAGCAACATACATCCAATGGACCAAATTGAACTCCACAAACAGGCTGGAGAAATGGTGTATGCCACCCTTGTGGAAAAGGCCACATTGGCCTATGAGCTGAAGGAAGCACTGAAGAATACTAATACTCAGCTAGATGTGGAAAGACTGTCCTCCAAGGCCAAGGACACCAGAATAAAAACCCTTGAGGACATCATTGTTGACACAGGGTATGATCCTAATGACCCAACAGGGGTCAAAGCACTTCTGAAGAAAAAGGATGATGACCTCAAGGCACTGAAGAAGAGGTTAAAGCTACCACCAACTGAACATCCTCAGACGGTAGAGCTCCTGGAACAGAAAAAGATGGAGGATCAGCTAGACCTCCTGTTACAACAGGATCAAAGAATCAGGGAGTTGGAGAAGCAACTGGAGGGAGCATTACAAGAAAAACAGGGAGAATCTACGTCCCAAGCTCCTCCAACAACTTCCACAGCAACAACAGCAGCAGCAACAACAACAACAGCAGCCAACAACAACAGGTCAACAAGACAGCCAATCCATAGAGGAGATAACCAAGGCTGTCAAACAAATGGAGCTCCAGGCAGATGAGATAAAGAAAGCCAAGGAAACTTTGGCAGAGCTGGAGTCAAAATATGACAAATCCAAGCAGACAGTGGCCGAGCAAGGCAGAGAAATAAAGACCTTGACAGCCAGGATAAAGGCTTTAGAAAAGGAGCTAAATCTAGAAGCAGCCCTGGCCGAAATAAAGAGAATTCTATGGGCCAGAATAAGCAGGTCTATCACCCAGCAATGGAAATCCATAAAGACCATCCATCAGCAGATGGAACTCCTAAGACAAGCTAGGGTGGACATTGATAGGGCTAAAGCTGTGTTAGGGGACAGGCCAGATCAGGCCAATAGAATAGTTGATTACCTGAACAGACATGAGGAGGAGGAGTTAGCTGCCATGGGTATTCCGAATAGAACAGAAGCAGTCCTCCATGCCAAAAAGGTACTCACACTCAGAGGCTATGTACAGGCAGTAGAGAGGAAATGCTTTGATATAACAAAAGACGTGGATGAGTTCAGGGCCAAACTGGTGGAGCTGCAAGCAAGAGGCCTGCCCAGTCTGTTGAGCAGTCAAGGAAAACTGGTTACCCTTGATCAGTTTGTCAACAGAATGGAGACATACATGGAGAATCAGATCACTGCATCTGGCAGTTCATCTGAACAAAAAGGGCCTCCTTCAGGGCAAGACTTGTACAATAAATTGGGAGGTCTATTCTTCATTGAAAATGAGGTCAATCACCTCTTTGAGACTCCTCCCAATTTTTTCAAGTACACAGAAGCCGATGAGACTCTAATAAAAATCAGAAGGCATCAAATGCCCAAGGAAGATTGGTGGCAATCCATGGTCAGAATTCTGCCACGTTAGCTTCAATCATTCAGTCACCAGGAGCCCAAGTCCAAAGGCAGTCATAAGGCTACATGCTTTTAAAGCAGATAATATGAGTAAGAGCTTAGATGACTTAGATCAGAAATCAGTTGTTAAAGACAACATGGAAAGGAAGATGGATATTTTCCTCATCCCTCAAGATGACTCTGCTCAAGACACTTATGTGAAATTCAGCATGCAGACAAAGGCTTGTTCCCGTAATGGAATTCATGGTTTGTATAAACTTTCGTACGGAAGGATCAAGACTAAATGAAATATTTGAGAAGGATGGAAGATACAGGACAGCATAAGGATAAAGCAAGCATTTAAGGCACTTAAAGACAAATTCAGCCGAAGGACCAGGACAGCTCACCAAGAGGACACACAGCCGCACACAAGGCCACTCAGCAGTTAATTCAAAGCATTCAACCGACTTCAACCAACTCCAGAAAGCTCCAGATGTCAAAATTTCTCTGACAACAGTTAATAGCTTTTATAGCTCACTAAAGATTGTAATAACTTCTCATCTACTTTCTCTGTCCCAATGTAAGAGATATTTTTCCGCTCAGATGACTCATACCTGAGATATTTTGTAAACAAACTCCTATATATTCCCCCTCATTTTGATTAGGAGGGGTTGGACTTCGGATGTAAGAAACTCTTCTGAGATATTCTCTGTTACTCTGATATTGTAAACTTTTCAGACAGTTTAATACAAAGGCAGTGGGATTTCTTCAATGATGTGTTGTCTCTTGGTCTCTTGATGGTGCGTGGCTCAAAGTTGCAGGATTCTTGTTCATTACATGGCTCAATAAGTTTTCTCATGGCTCCTTATTTTACATATGTTCCCTGTTATTCCATATGTTTCACATGTTTCTTGTTTCCCCCGTTTCCTGTATGTTTGAAACTCTAGACAGTAAAGAAAAAGGATAGCCTCAGGATTTAGTCATTCACTACCCTGAGCTCAATCTGAACTGTTTCATATGTTTTCTTCTGTTAAAGTGTTTAAAGCGTAATTCTTAAATGCTACCTTTAAGCCATATCCTTACTGTGCATTGTTGTTTTAAGAATTCAAGCGATTGCTCTTAGATGACATGCCTCTTTCACAAATATACAGCTTAAGTGACGAAATCTTAATTACTCATTACTAGTTGTATTCACTTCATCCTCAATATTCACAGGTTGTTCCATGAAATGCACACAGGCCCTGTAGCTTTCCTCCTCACCGAAATCAAGGTTTCAAGAGAAAACAATCCTAGACCCCATTGCCCAATGGATTAATCTTCCCTGCTGATGTACTTTAAAGGAATCAGAAGCATCCTTCCAACCAAATACACAAAAAACAACCAAAAAACTCATCTCACAACTAGCCTAAAACCCTCACTGAAAGCAGTGGCAAACCTGATAGAGAGAGCCCTCTCTGACTGCAGCTGGGCTAGAAGCAGCAGCCCAAAGATTGGTTAGTGGTTACCCCAGCCGTATTCTCTTAGGAGTCAAAGAGAACAACCTGGGTGTTAACACACATGTCAAGGTTGTAGAATTTGGTCCATCTAGAACCATGAATATTAACCCCCCTCTCTCAACCAACCAAGAAGAGAAGTTGTGCAAAATTTTGAGAGAGCACTTAGATTCTTTTTCTTGGAGTTATAAATAAATGAAAGGGGTGCATCCTTTGGGTTATACTCATCACATCTAAATAGGAGGGATGAAAACCTATGCACCAACCTGAGAAGAGAATGAACCCAACCCTCAAGGACATAGTAAAGGAAGAGTTGCAAAATTTGTTGGATGGAGGGTTCATATACCCCATCTCAAATAGTGAGTGGGTGTCCTCTCTAATTTTGGTCCCAAAGAAGAATGGGAAGTGGGGGATATGTGTGGGTTACAGATAAATGAAAAAATCCACTAAAAAATACCATTTCCCTTTACCTTTCCTTGATCAAGTTTTATATGGTCTTGCAACGAATAATTTATTCTCTTTCCTGGATGGATTCAGTGGCTACAATTAGATCCATATCAGCCCTAAGGATCAAGATAAAATGACATTCACATGTCCTTGAGGTGCCTTTTCTTATAGGATCCTTCCTTTCATTTTATGTAATGCCGCTACCACTTTTCAAAGGGAAGCTTTGAGCATATTTGTCGAGCTGGTCCATGACTCTGTAGAGATATACATGGATGATTTCACTCACTCTAGGTGTGACTTCCTGGAGGCTCTATCTAACCTAGGGAAAGCCCTGAAGAAGTGAATTGAAATGAACCTCTCCATTACTCCTGAGAAATGTGAATTCTTAATGAATGCAAGGATTTTCCTTGACCATTCGATATCTCAAGAAGGAATACAAGTGGACCCACACAAAATTTCCATCATAAAAAGGGCCCCTACTCAAAAGAAGAGGGATGTTAGGATTTTCTTGGGCTTAGCTTAATACTATAGGAGGTTTATCAAGTACTTTAGCAAAGTGGCCTCACCATTTTTTGGATTTCTCGCCAAGGACTCTAAATTCTGCTAGACAAATAGTTGCCAAGAGGCCCTCGATATCTTGAAAGAAACATTAACCACTACACCCATACCTATGGGCCTAAATTGGGCTCTTCCTTTCCATATCCATGATGATGGATCGGAAAAAGTTGTGGTGGTGGCTTTATGAAAAATAAATGGTAAGTTACCTTATTCGATTTACTTCATTAGTAAAAGAAAATTCCAAGGATGAATTGAACTACACTATAACTGAGAAAAAACTCCTAGATTTGGTACAATATTTGAAAAAATTCAAACACTACATCACTGGATACTAAAATTTTGTGCATACTAACCATGAAGCTATCAAATAATTGATGAATAAACCTGATGTGAATGTTAGAATCAGTATATGGTTGTGATTGTTACAACAGTTTAACTATCATTGACAAGCCAGGAAAAGAAAATATAGTTGTAGATTTTTTTTGTCTAGAATTTCTTTGCCTATAGGTGATGAAGGATGGTCGATGATCATCTTCCAGGTGAGAACTTATTTTCTATCTCAATTCTCTATGCATGGTTTGGTGGCATAGCCAACTATCTAGTTGCTGCAAGATTTCCTCCAAATCTGTCATCTGGGGAGAAGAGAAGAATTGTAAGGAAGAGCACCCCTTTTTCTTGAATTGGGGAAAACTCTTGAAGATGTGACCATATCATATCTTAAGGAGATGCGTTAGGGAAGACGAAGTCTTTGAAATCCTCTAAACCTATCATGATGGTACCTGTGGAGGTCATTTTGCTCAAGAGAACAACTTTAAAAGATCTACAAGCTAGTTATTACTAGCCAACTCTACACCAAGATGCAAGAATGTATACTAGCAGATGTGATCAATGCCATAGGATGGGGAAACCCACACCCAATGATGAAATTACCCTACCACCCCAGGTGTCCCAGGAGCCATTTGACAAGTGGGGCATGTATTTCATTGGGCCAATTGATCCACCATAATGGTAGAAAAAGTACATCATTGTGTGCACTGATTATTTGAGAAAATGGGTTAAGACAAAGGTTGTCAAGGCAGCAACAAAGGAGAAAGTGATTGAGTTATTAAGGGATATTATCTTGTACAAATTTGGGTACCCTAGAGAGATAGTCATGGATGATGGAGATCAATCCACATCATATCTGATCAAGGATATTTTAAGGCAACATCATATCAAATAAGGAAAATCTACTGCCTATCACTCTTAGGAAAATGGAAAAGTATAGGTTACAAATAGGGCATTAGATGGCATCTGCACCAAGTTTGTAAGCAACAACATGAAGGATTGGGTAGATGGATTAGTGGAGACCACTTGGGCCTATAACACAACTTGGAAAACAACTACTAGTTTTACTCCATATGATCTGGTTTATGGAAAGAAAGCTCCACTCTCTAATGAGTTTGAGTATAATACTTTGATAATGGTAACCTAATTGGACTTAGATGTCACCAAAGTAGAGTAGGAGAGGTTGCTCCAGTTAAATGGCTTGGATGAGTTTAGAATGCAGGCCCTCATTTGCATTGAAGTTATACAATTGTAAAGGAAGGTCTCACATGATAGGCATATCAAGGATAATGTTTTTCAATAAGGGGATTGGGCCTTACTATATGACTTTAGGTTAAAGGATTTCAAAGGAAACTTGATGAAAAGATGTTTAGGCCCATAATTAATAGATAAATGTCATGGAAATGGAGTTGTTCAAATCAGTACCATTGATGAAGAAGGGATTCCCTTTCTTTTCAATGGCTATAGGTTTAAGGTATACAAAAAACATATGTCTAGGAATAATTCATCAACACCATGAGTAAAGAATTCAATGTGATTGGAAGTGTCACAACTTCCACTCCACAACATTTCTACATATTGTCTTTAAAATGATAATAATAATAATAAAAAGGCCTAGATGAAAACCTTTATAGTCCAACTCTTGGGTTAAAAACCTCTCTAAGGAAGCCCAGGAGTAAAGAAAAGAAGAAAACATAAAGATCCCTATGTGAAATTTTCTCATGAGGCACCTAGGGTAGGCATACAGGTTGAAAACCTCTCCTGAGGTAGTATGTGCGTCTAAAAAAAAAAGAAAAACAAAAAACAAAGAAAAATCCCAAGAGATGAATCCTAAGCATGCATGTTAATTGTTTTTGTCATTTTGTAGGTTTGAAGAAAATGGAAAATTCCATACCTACAGGGCTAGCATCCTAAATATTCTCTCCACTTATCCCTCTATCCACTTCATATCCACCATCCAAAGTCATGTGCTCACCACTCCCCATCATCCCATTAGCTCAAAACTAAAATTTCACCCCCTCTTTGGATTGCTACAGGAAGGTCTTGTAGTGCTACAAAAGGGATATGAAAACATATAGGAGGGAAAAATGAATGAAAGGACCACCAATCATGACCTTTCCAAGGATAAATAAGGTTCTACCACCATGGTCCACCATCTATCCATCACTCATTCATCCCAGTTCACAAAAAAATTAATATTTTTTAAAAAATCCCTCCACTCTGTCTTACCTTGTAAAAATTTCTTGAGAAATACACAGAGCACATCCTATCCATTCTCACAAATCTACACTACTCCCTCAGAATCCTAGCATCATCTTACAAACCCTTTACATAATTTCTCATCACCCCCATGTAGTTTGAAGACCCTAGAAGAGAAGAAAAGGGTTGCTACATGAAGAGAACCTCCTCTTGTAGTAGCCTGTGAAAACCTCACAAAAAACCATAATATTATTTTGTCCATTAGTTTAGGGGGTGATACCAACTCATGAGTCACTTTACAGTAGTCATACCACTTCCAGTAGGACTCTCCACCAACAACAGCATCTTGGACATCAACAAGGTTCCTACACACATAGCAACAACAAGAGTCAAATATCATAAGGAGAAAATAAGATATACACAAGAAATAAAAGAACACAACAAGTCAACTCCCTTGATGATAACAAAAAGGTCCAACTCTAGCATGCACATCCCTACATCATTTAGTCATGAGGTAGGAACAGTTATGGCAAACTCTCATCTCCTCCCTATGTGTAAATAATGAAAAATGTGTAAATGTTGAGAGGATGTATTTTAATAAGTTGGAGGTGACCAATTAATTTTTCCACCATTGGCTAGTTAAAAAAAATTGATTATGAGCACTAATGCAATGTGGAGGTGTCACATTAGTTAAGTTAGGAGCACAAAGAGTGGGTGTTGATTATGAGGGACAAGGGAATGATTACTCCAAGTGGGGACAATGGTCCAAAAGAGGAAGCCTCATGTTATCTACCAGGTCATCACATCAGTCCAATATTAAGACAAAAATGGCATATTATGTATTGGGGCTTGAATTCTCTTACATTTATGCTCATTTCAAGAACAGTTAAGGTGAGTATGAGCTCAGGGTGCCATCAAGGAGAGTCAAACCCTGCTCTACTATAGGAGGAAGCTACAAGAAGCCTGCAAATGCTACAAGAAGCCTGAGAGACTGCTACAGGAAGACTAAAAGGGTGAAGGAATTCTAGCAAGGGTTGAATTGGACTCCAATTTATTATCTTTATCCCATGCCATGTGGTAAAAGTAATTTCACCCTCTCCTTTATCTGTCCATAACGTTTATGTTGGTGCACCCTAAATTATACAGGAAATATCAGTCAAATTGTGAATTGAAATAAATTTTTTGGCTGTATATTGAAGGGAATATAGATAATTATCATCAACCAAATATTTCAACCCTCTATTTCCACTAAATTACACATCAGATCTATTATAGGAAGAATCTCTCCTTCACTTAGATGAAAACATAGAAAAGAGATGGGGGGATGATTTAATATAAGGGAGCCCTTAGACACTAAAGGAATCCATCTCCACCCTCCTGTGTTAGACATTTTTAGAAGTCATAAGTGACTAGGATTCTTTCAACTATTGAATGTATATCATGATGACATTACATATGAATTTTCCATGGCCCTGAACTCTCAGGCAGAGGTCAGTGCCACCATTGTGGTGAGGGGATTAGCTATTTCAATTAGTCCTGAGCAATTAGTAGGGTGAAAAATGGAAAAGAGAAGACAAAACCACTAGTTCTACTTCTAAAAAGAACTTCTTCACTAACAATGAAAAACCTATCAAATACAAGAATGGAGTTAGGAAGGAAATCTGACCCTATCCCTAGAACGAGGTGGCCTACCATATCCTCAAACACATCTCCTGTGAAGGAAGGTCGAGTGTTGTCTATGGGTACCAATTTAGATTAGTCCATGAACTAAGGTTTCAAGTCGAATTCCCCCCTGGATCAAAGACTCAGTGCACCATACTTCCTCCTATAGTCCATTAAGGACATGAGTCAAAAAGTGAGAGAGGGAAAACACCAACACCTAGGCCACCATGGCCTCATTAAGCTGATAATGGTGGATGCCTTGAACAAACTAAGGATCCCTATCCTTTGGTCCAAATTCATTTATATGGATAGAGAGACCTGCATTGACACTCAAACCCTCACACCAAATGAGACCCCAACCTCTAATGTTGGAGGAAGAGAGGGGAAGGAAGAAGAAGAAGAGAGGGTAGAGGAAGACGAGGAAAGAGAGACAGATGCAAAGGAGATAGAGGAAGAACTAAAGGTAGAGGTAGAAAAATAGAAATATGAGGAGGAAGAGGGGGAGAAATAGGAAAAACCAAGCCCTGAGAAAAATACTAAATCTAAAGAAGTATGTGTATCCCTAGAGCAAACATGTTTGTCTCCTGGACCCAATGAAAAAGAGGTAGCTGCCACCATAGCTACCTTGAGCACCCAAGTCAAACCCAAAAATAAGAGGCAAAGGGAAGTTCCCCTATACTTTAAGACCAAGGAAAGAAAGGGGATCAAGAAAGGAAGGCCTCAAACTCCCACAAAGGGCCCTATCACAATTGAAGAGTCCCCAAGTAAGAAAGAGGAGGTGGGGCCCACTGAAAGAAAAGTTAAAGAGGTCACCTCTCAAAAAAAAAAAAACAAAACAAAACAAAACAACAAAACAAACAACCAAAAAGCAACGAAGCAAAAAAACAAATAAAACACAACACAAACAAACAAACAAGCCAAAACAAGCAACAACAACAAACAAACAAACAAAACACAACAACAAAAACAAAAACCAACAAAAAAACAAAAAAAACAAAAACAGAGAAAAAAAAAAAAAAAAAAAAAAAAAAAAAAAAAAAAAAAAAAAAAAAAAAAAAAAAAAAACAAAAAACAAAAACAAAAACAAAAACAAAAAACAAAAACAAAAACAAAAACAAAAAAACAAAAACAAAAACAAAAACAAATAACAAATAACAAAACAAAACAAAAAACAAAACAAAGAAAAAACAAAACAAAACAAAAAAACAAAAAACAAAAACAAAAACAAAAACAAAAACAAAAACAAAACAAAACAAAAAACAAAACAAAACAAAACAAAACAAAACAAAACAAAAAAACAAAAAACAAAAAAAAAATCAAAGATTCCTATAGCATATGTAAGGAGGACCACCGCTAGATCAACCTCCTTTAAACAACCCAACACACCTACCACCCTCCAACAAAAAAGGAAGGGGAAGCTATAGGAGGAATAGAGCATGATACTGGAAAAACAGAGCATGCTATAGGAAAAATAGATTGTGCTACAGGAATAATAGATGGTGCTACAGGGAGGGAAGAATGAGCAACAAGAGGGGAAAAAGTTAACCCAATAGTTATAGGAGGGGGAAACTTCACCAAAAACATTTGAGGACTTCCTGGAGCTCCAGGAGCCTATTCCATAGCTTAGTTTGACCTCCTATTATAAATTCATTGAAGGAGGGAGAGCTATTCCCCAAAAAATTGCAATCCCACTTTTCCTTGAACTAGAAGCAAAAAGATGAAGAAGCCATAGATGGATGAAAATTTCTAAGTCCAAAATGGTGTAATATGTGGACCTCATGGAAGTGAAGGTCCTTGAAATAGGCAAAGAATTAAGTAAGATAAGAGAGAAAGAGTCCACAATGAGGGAACAACTACAAGAAGAAAATATATGGTTGAGGGAGAAGTTGTAGGAGAAGGAAACCCAACTAGACATAATGGCAGGCTTATCCATGGAGGCATTACACTTCATACCACCAACTAAGCCTTATGCACTCTTTCTCAAATAGAATTGGATGCAATTACAAATCAAGACCGTAGTAGAACATGGATCCATGCCATTTCAAGGCTACAAACAATTCATTGAATTATGTGACCACATCAACATATTATATAGAGAAAAAATGGTTGAGTTCTACATGGATAACCTCACCTTGATTAACATGAATGTTTGGGATCCCAACGCGAAGTTAGGGGACATGCAACTAATGACCCTAACTTCTTGGATGACTCATGAATAGGCCAGAGTTGAGGAGGTAAAGGAAGTAATGGAAAAGGAAGAAAAATAACCACTATATACCAAGGCAGAGTAGATAAGCCCAATGGATTTCATTAGAAATCATAGCATCATCTCTAATCATGTTGATCTAGCACCCAAATACCATGCCACCTAAGAGTAGGCCATCTCACATTTTGAAGACACTCAGGTTTTTAGGGATAAAAATCCAGCAAGCATGCCAGAGAACATGGAATGCCTTAACCCATAGTTTTGAGATAAGGGAGTATTGTAGAATTTCCTGTAAATTCACAAGCTCATGCAATTTACTAAAGCACAAGACAAGAATATACTTCTACTTTAGACCAGCCAAAGCCAATAGATCGTTAAAAACAATATGAACAAGAACAATACAAATCAATGGCACATAACACAATACATTTTCCTGGGGAAAGCCAATGCTAAAAAGCCCACCTATTTTACTCCATTAAATCAGAAATATGAGTGAAGATACAAAGCTTGTTCTCACTAAAACAATTATGCACAAATATGCTCAACTCTCTACCTCACGAGCCCGATATTAGCCAACACTTAGCCAATTTCCACTGCCTACCAAGCCCCTATTGTCTTGAGCAATTCCTAGGATGAATAGCCCGTATTTAAATGGAATTCATTCTTACAAAACTACACAATCCAAACATAGGTTCTTCTGTGATTGCATGCATGATATTTACAACTCGGTAAATCATACAACTGATAGTACATTGTCTATGCACTGTAGTGTCAATTGGGTTTTTCTCTAAAGTGGAATGCATGAGTTTTTCATGAGGGAATATTGAGTTACCTAGAGTAACACTTGTGGATGCACTAGTGCACCAACTGGCTGTTAGTATTATATTAGTTCGACAAACAATTAGAACTAATTTAGCTGACCATAACTTGGTAAAATGAGTTAATCTAATTACAACTCAATTTAAACTCATACTGGACCCATAAAATTTAGGGAGAACATATACATGAATATAGAAAGACTTCCAACTTGAAATTCCTAAGCTAATTAAGTTAATTAAAATTCATTAAATATTTACAAGTTGTTATGAGAATAGAATTCAATTTTAATTATTGGTTTAATTCAAGGAAAAATTAAACTAGAATTTCTTGTTTCCATTTGTCAACACTCCCTCTCAACAAGAGAGGGATTATCTGCTACCCTGATCCTGTCACTATGAAACTCGAATTTACATCTTTACAATACCTTTGTCAAAATGTCACATCTTTCTCCTCCATGGGAATGTACTCTAACAACATGATCCATCACAAGACACAAACTCTCTGAGATGATGATATCAAATATCAATGTGCTTGGACCAATTATGAAAAACTAGATTATCAGAGAGTTTGATACAATACTGATTATCGTAGTAAATCACAGTTGGATCTATCTACTGACCAAACAAGCCAACTAGGATCTTCCTGATCTAGATGGTCTCACATGCTTCTTGATTTGCAACCATGTACTCTGCCTCTGCCGAACTGAGTGCAATCAATCTTTGTTTCCTGCTATACTAAGAAATTGTCACTTACCCAATACTAAAAATCCCTCTTGATGTTCTCTTCCTATTGGATGGGATCCCTACCCAATATGCATTGGTGAAGAATTGAATCTTCACTTCCTCTATCTTTCTATACATGTTGATAGTATTGGACTCACCAACATTCAGGAGATCTCCCCGATATGAAGTCCCATCTAGGCCTCGCACTTTCTAGTGTAGGAGTCCCATCCAGTATGATGGCTCAGTTGCCATTATCTTAAATATTTTCCTTAGCTCTTTCTTATCAGCACATGATAGTGGTTTTCTTTGTCTTCGAACAACAAGGTTCACGTGCCTACTGAGTGCTTAGTGTCTCTTATGTCAAGGTTCTTTGACTACAAAGGGAGAGGGTTAAGCTGAGTCACAAGTCGAAAGGGAATAGTCCCTACTCTGTTAGAGACACACAACCCAATAGTACATGTGCAACTTCCAGCGTAGTAGTCCACATGGATGCAATAGTCACAAACACAAAGCTAAAATATAGCACATACAACACCTAGTGGAATAGTCCACACAAGTATGGTGGTCATTATAACAAGATTATGAATGAATTTGTCGATTGTCTAGCAGAATATTTCACACAAGTGAGACAGTGTTAAAAACTGATACAACACATTTCCAACAACATATGTACTAAAACAACCGAAATAGTTCAACTGTCTTAAGATAGGTTCAAGCAACATGCATTACAATTGTCCAAAGAATAGTCTTACTAATGAATATAATACATGTATGTAAATGTGTTGGCCTATCAACAAGCTTCTGAATTAAGAGAATGTTCCAAGACACATTTATACACCATTACATCACTAACCCCGATAACAGGGCATTGGGGCCACTACTCGCTCCTCAAAGAAAATATTACAAACTCTCAAGGCTATGTGGGAGGAGCCATAGTGAAAATTCCTTTGCATGTACAAATGAGGGGTATATATAACCAAGGGTGAAACTGACCTTTGTGACTATTTGACTTCCCTCATGACTGTTTGACTTACATGACTCCTCAACTTTACATGTGGGTCTCTTGGAATTCCACATTACATTACATTGATTACAACAGTGTGGCCCACAGTAGTGATGTGGCCGAGATGACTCATGACATGAATTGACACAGCAGTGCTGGTATGTTCATGTTGATGGTGGTGTTCATGTCAAGTTGTGGTGCTACTAAGTGATTAGTGTTCTCTTGGTGTATCATAGATTCACCTCCACATGGAAAGGTGTGTGAAGTCTTCAATGGTATTGGTGTTTGCTTGACATTGCATGTGCATGTATCTCCTTTGCTAATAATTGGCATGCTTCATGTGTCCATCCATTCACTAACAAGTCTTCTAGCATGCGCTTTTTTTTCGTCCCATTCATCATCGTGCCATGTCTCATCCATGTACATGTATCTACAATCACCCATGATGAGATGAGATCAAATCAATAAATGTCCTAGACTACCATGATGCATCGTCTTTTGTTTTCGAGTGTAGGTGACAGAGAGAGTGGACAAGGCTCTGAAACTGCATAGAGCACATTTCAGGATGGGATGTGGGCTCAGGGGCACTGTTAAGGAAAATTGCACAATGGTCATCTTGATGGTGTTGGACCCACCAGCATGTCAAGGGATCTCCCTAGTAAGAAGTCCCAACTATACCTCAAACAGTTTGGTTTAGGAGTCCTAGAAGTGGGTCATATGGTATCACCTTGACCCCAGCTGCACACTATTATAGGCATTTTTGGGCACTTCAACCCAAATCAAAAATGTCCATAAACTAAGGGCTCTTAAGTCCCTAAAAGGGTTGCTTCACTGCCTAAAGGAACAAGGTCAACT
>APFE031129091.1:57255-74541 GCA_000404065.3 Pinus taeda
GAGCGACTAGATTACTTGTTAGCCTATCTATCCTTGTTTCTTTTATAAACATACAGACGGAGCCTGAAGTCAAGCCAGCTAGCCTTCAAAGTGCATTTGTCATACAAATGCAAAGTAGATCAATGCTGCTTCAGTCAATCTCTGGGTTTTTGTTTATAAATTAAACAATAGATCTGCAAGCAATCTAATTGCCCTAGGTAGTGGCTTTAGTAACCTCTTAAATCACCCCTATGTTTTTACATACATTGATCTGTACTTATTCATCTTAAACACCTGAACTAAACTGCAAAATGTGAGTGAAGTCTCGTTCAAAGTCTCACACTGTAACCATTGCACCCTGCCTTCAAGGCAGCTTGTATGCATCGCACTTCTCGAATGGAGTAACTGTGTTGCATACTGAGTTCACTGTGTAACAGGTGCGATGGTCAGGGAGGACTGATTTTACCCTCCGACTGTGGATTTTTCTCACTATTTTCAGTCTTATTGAAGAGTTTTTGTTGTCTGTAATTAGTGTGCTTCTGTGAATACCCCCTTCTCTAGCGTTATTCCGCCTCCTTAGTGCAAAGAACTATAAACGTTTTTTATGTATTATCTGTCATTTTAGTTCTCTTTTGCAAAAAAATAACATAGTCGAACTATCGTCTCTAGATCTGAAAGTGTCGTAGCTGTCGTTTTCAGTTTTAGAAAGCAATCCCATTGTTTTCTATAGTTGATTATACGATTATTATTGCATAGAATTCGAATTACTAGTTTTAAAGTGTCGAAAAGCAATTTCCATTTCAAAATCGCAAAGTGTCTCTCTTGTTTTCACTTCGTTTGAAAAAGAATTTTGTTGAGTACAGTTGCTTTAAAATTAATTCAATTTTGCACATAGTTTTCTTAGTGTCATTTACACATTAAGGGAGCTAAAAACCAATACATGCATGTGCATTTGCATCTTGAATGCTTGGCTTGATTTAGGACTGTGCATATTAGCGTGTGCTTTGTGCTCTGTGAAGAAAAGATGCTTGACTTTCTTCCCCTTAGTAGCTAGGATTTTCATTGTTGAAAGAAGATAAAACGTCTGTTTATCATCTTAGACTGCATTTAGGAATTTTACATACATCATGTGGTGAACCTAAAAGGAAAACTGCTAAGCAAGATCAACTTAAAATAAATCTCAATGAATCTAACAATGCTTTGGAACTTAACGCAACATCTAGAGGTTTAGGCTAGAGACGTATTCCGGCGTCGTAAAGCCTGGTAACTGTTGCTTTGAGTGTTGGTTGGGTGATTCCTCCACTCTGAGATGGCAAGTTCCAATACGGACTTGTGCTCCCACGTACTGTCGCATATATATTGGGAGACCACTATAGGCTGCATCCTTTATCCTTAGGAAGCTGTGTCTGCCGCCCTATCGATCATAATGCACCGAACACAGCATTCAGGAAGACTGACTGTCGTACCGTAAAAAGTATTCTGCAATTTTACTATTGGTTTGGTAATCCTCTCTGCCTAGATCTCCAGAGAAGTCCATTTTGCTCCTTTTTAGACTCCTTAAAGGAAAAGGTCCTCTGAGCGCTTGTCACTTCAAGCTCAATAAAAATTGAAGGCGACTAGAGTCATCTTTTTTTTTTTCTTGACTCTTTAAAATTGAAAAAACAAGTTGTGTCAAAGCGTCTGAAATTTATTTAACTCGAAAAACATTTTCCCCTTTTATTTTGAGTTGATCAAGTAATCCACAATCGTGGAAGAAAGTCAATCAAAACCCCATCGTTCTCGAAGACTTACGAGTCAACCTTCATCGACTCCAGAAGTGAAGCCATTCTGGATGAAGAAAACTCGTTTAACCAGATCAAAGTCCCCTAGGTTGGTTGGAGCAAGCACTCCAACATCCTCAGAGAGTCCGGTTACTCCAAACATTTCTAGAATCCCTACCTCTACAGAAGAAATTCCGCAACAGCAATAGGACATTACAACTGATCCTAGTGTGATGGTTAACACTTCTATTCCTGAACCGGTTCTGTCTATAGCCGATTCAGAAGGTGTTACTCCCCAACCATCTACTGCTGCAGGACTTACATCTTCTTCGGCACCAAAAATATTTTACGGACCTGATGGTCTACCTCTTCCTCTTGGATTGATTTCGATAGAAGAAATTGTGGAAGATCCTCCATCTAGCACTCCGACGCAACTTGGAGCTGGGATCGCCCTATATCCTTCTTCATCAGAAAATATTCACCCACCCTCAGAAGTTCCTGAAGAATCGCTGAGGAATCTTTTGGAAAGACTTAACATGTCTGAACAATTATCAACATCAAGGACTGTGTCACTCAACACAGCAACATTGGAAGTCCCTTCTACTATTTCGACAATGTTCGTCGGCGTGCCATCTATCCCAACAAGTTTTCAGTCACTCGATGGAGTCCATCCTAGGACTATTTCGACAGTATGGACTGTTCTCATTTGTTCGTCCGGAATTATATCTGGAATCTCTTACGTTGAGTCTCGACAAATTGATCCATCACAAGGTCAATTTGGGAAAACTGGTCCCCAAAGGCAAATTATTCCTTTGAGCACTGGATTACCGTCATATGGAGGGCCATATACCCTTTCATTGTCTTCCTCAGAAGGACAACCATGCGTGAGTTTGCAACAAAATTTGGGTTATGCTGGAATCACAACTAGCAGTTGGGTACCAGTCCTACCTCAACAACCAAGATTTGTATGCTCAATACAACAAAGTTCACCTATGACAAACATTCCCACTACGCCGACTATTGTGGCTGTATCGCAAGTACAAGCGTCACCAATTGTATGCCAACCTCAAGTTTCGTAGGTAGCGATACAACAATCTCTTGTACCTCCGACAGAACTACAATCACCCACTAGTGGAATGGCACAGGTTCAAATGGGGAACCCCAACCCCAATATTGGTCAAACAGTCAGTGCTGGACAATAGTCCATGGCTTCACAACCATGGCTGGTGCAATACCAACAACTGCAATTCCAGCAAGCTTACCAAGGATATGAGCAACAAGTCTTTACGAGTAATGGGCAGCAGTATCAACCATATCATAATGGTTATGCCCATCAACCTTACCAAAGTTACCAACATCAAATGCATTATGTTGGTATGCAAAGACCGACTGCTCAAACAATTTCGTCTTATCCTGGGTATGCTCAACCAAGCTTGAATCAACAGTTTCCCTTCATGGAAACTCTAGAGTTACAAGATCTAAGTTGACTAACAAACGATCCAATTGCCTATGCCCCTTGGTGGCCGATGATCCTGCATAAACTTCTGTCGGATATTCCTAAATTCAATGGAAATTTGAGCAAAGACCCATCAAATCATGTGATGACTTTTCATCTATGGTGTTCGTCAAACACTCTCAATGATGATTCGATTCGGCTTCACCTCTTTCAGCGCACTTTAACTGGTCTAGTAGCAAAGTGGTATATCGAACTACCTAGATCTTCATTTGATAACTTCAATACCCTAGCCACAACCTTTTTAACCCATTTTCAATTACCTATCAGGTATGAAACAGGAACTAAGCTTCTTACCAATTTCAAACAAATGATAGCCACTCACATATCCGATCATATTCATGAGTGGCGGCGTCGTTGCAGAATGGTAAAAACATATGTTCCTGATCAGCTATTGGCTGAATGGTTTATTAAATCACTATTACCCACTAGTACAGAAGATGTGGCAAAGGGGGGGTCGTCACTGAAGAGCAAGTTATTACTCATGCACAATATCTAGACTTGATCTATACTCAGTCTGGCACGCTCTACGATAAAATCCCTAATGCTCCTAGACCATAATTCGCTGTCCCTCCGCCTCCTAAATCAAACAAAGACTCTCATTTCGGCGATGGTGTGATAGGCGCGACAAGCACTAAAACAGCAAAGGCCACATCCAAAAAGGCCCACACGGTTTCGAGTCAAGATACAAATGAAGAAATTCTAGCCTCAAAAGTAAATGTTGTGTCAACAGACAAAGGCAAAGAAACCAAGCAACCAGGAGGCAAGAAGAAAAAACAAGGGAAAAAGAAAAACTAGGGAGACTCATCTCCTAGGAAACCTTCTTCAAACCCTTTTGGGAATGCGAAACCCAAAACTCCATGTCATATATGTGATGAGGATCACTGGACACGGGACTGTCCATTTAAAGAAGAACTTAGAAAATCTTTCAAAAGTTCAAAAACCTCGGTTGTATTGATTGATCCGTTTCCAAACCCAGGAACAAATATGGTTGCTAACGAAAATGCTTCCCCATCCCAAGTGCTAATGTTGTCAGTCTCGAAGAAACTGAATGACACTCTTATAATGACAAGGAGTAAAGGTTATGGGAATCCACAGATGTTGAACAACAAGGACAATGATCAACCTAGTAGTTCAACAATGACTTCAACAGAATTCGTGCCACCCATCATTCCTGAATTAACAATAAAACTGCCAAAGGGAGTAGTACACAAATCGACGTTTAATCCTCGTTCCCAAGTAGCACAACACTATAATATAGTGGAGGATTTAGCTCAATCGCCATCAACGATGTTGACTCTTGAAGTGATGTAAAATTGCCCCTCCCAAAAGCAAGCTTTATTATCAGCAATAGGTGGGATTGACCCAATGGATTCCAATCTTGTATCTTTTAATCATAAAGGATACAACCCTCAATTACCATCTCAACTAGCTTTCCTCATTCAAGTGAAATCCCTCAACAAAATTTTTCATAAAACAATTATTGATGAGGGAGCATCCACATGTATCATGTTGATGAGTTGCTAGAAAACTCTGGGGTCACCATCTTTGTCGTGATATTCAACAACATTAAAAGAATTTGATGGATGAACGTAGACCTTGTATGGGATACTAAATAACTTGCAAGTCGAACTGGAGGGTAAAACAGTAGAAATTGATGTTGAAGTCATCGACGAAAATCTTGATTACAACATCCCACTGGGAGGACCCTGGATATATGCCATGGCAGCTGTTGTGTCGACCTACTTCAGGAAAATTGCATTTCCTTCCCAAGGAGGAATTACAATCATCGACCAACAAACTTTTCTCCCCAACAGTTTGCAAGTTACGCAAAGCATTCCGATGATCCATGGAAGCCCTAGCATGCTTCATAATATCGGAGTAGGCCTACAAAAAGACCCTACGTTAATGGAAACCTTTACCCTACCGCCGCCTACCAATTTGGCGGAAGTGGCTAATGTAGGAACCTGCAATATGATATCTTCCATTCAAAAGATGTCAGAAAACAATGTTAATATGGATCATTCGGAGGTTTTACCTCTAACCCCACTGGAAATATTATAGCAATAAATGTTCTCAGCATGGGAGGCAAACCAGCATCAACGCTCATCAATCGTTTGGATAGATAGGTCTAAGGAATATGGCACCCCTTCAAATCCTTGGTTGCAAGTACACCTTACAGACGAAGGAATCATTCAATCGATGATGATTGATGGGGCACCATGGGAAGATCACCACCATCGTTCCCATCTTCTGACTTGTAAAGAAGATAATTCCGGCGACCTACAACATCCTTCAGTATTTGACTTTCTGACGAATACTGTAAACACGGTGGATTCCGAGAGAAACCTATCCAATATCAAAGAGACTATTGCCATAAACATCTAGACCAAAACAGATGTTGTAGAGAACATTCATGTTGGAAAATCTTGTTCTTCTTCCAAACTGGAAATATATAGCACTCTCTTTCGCGAGTTTAGAGATGTCTTTGCTTGGTCATATGATGAAATGCCAAGTATCGACTCGAGCATAGTTGAACATGAGATTAAGATGTATCCAGATGTCAAACCGGTACGACAACGGCTAAGGCAGGTGCACCCCAAGAAATTCGTTGCCATCAAGGCAGAAGTCGAAAAACTCCTCCATGCTGGTTTCATTTACCCCGTTCCTTTAACCGATTGGGTGTCCAATATTGTTCTTGTAATGAAAAAACAAGGAACGATTAGAGTGTGCATTGATTACAGGGATGTAAATCAAGATTGTTCAAAAGACAACTACCCTACCCCCTTTATCGACCAGATTATTGATGAATGTGCCAGATGCGAAATATTTTCATTCATGGATGGATTTTCCGGGTATAATCAAATAAATATCTGCCCATAGGACCAGTCAAAGACTGTATTCATTTGTCCATGGGGCACATTCGCATATCACAAGCTACCCTTTGGTTTGAAGAACACAGGGGCAACTTTTCAGAGAGCAATGAACTATGCTTTCCATGACATCAAAAACATTGTTCAACCTTATCTCAACGATCTCCCAGCTCATTCGTGAAAGTGGACTGATCATTCGCGCCATTTGAGAGCAATATTTCTACGTTGCCGACACTACAATATAAGACTCAATCCGCACAAATGTGTGTCTTGTGTTAGTTCTAGTCGTTTACTTGCCTTCGTTGTCTCAAAGGATGGGATTCGTCTCAACCCTTGCAAGTTTTAGGCAATCATCGATTTGCCTCCACCTTCAAGCCTACTTCAGATTCAGAAACTCCAAGGGAATAAAATTTCCTCAGGAGGTTCATTCCAAATTATGTTAAACTAGCTAAAGGTCATACCCGACTGTTGAAAAAGGATGTACCCTTCATTTGGGACCAGGTCGTGCAAGCTTCCTTTGACGCTTTAAAGAAATCTCTGATACAAGCGTCATTAATGTATGCTCCTGATTATCAAAAATACTTTAACATGTATCTGGCTGCAGCAGATACAACCATAACAATGGTTTTAGTTCAAGAAGAAAATGGAATTGAACATCCTATATATTATTTAAGCCAAAACTTAAATGATACGGAAATGAAATACTCCTACGTTGAAAAGCTAGCCGTCGCAGTTGTTCAAGCAATACAGAGATTTCGACACTACGTCCTCTTTAGGAAAACTACCATTTTGTCAGATTACAACCCCATGACTTATATATTGTCGCGACAATTGTTGGGGGGAAATTATTTGAAATGGATAGCGATTCTCCAAGAGTTTGATTTGGAATTTAAAAGATCCAAATCAAAGAAAGCCCTGGTATTCGCGAAGTTACTATGCGATCTCCCATCATCGTCCAACGATGCAACATCCAAAGAAGCAATCGTGGATGAAAATTTGTTTCTGATATCTTCAAGCGATTTGTGGTACAGAGATATAATAATTTATCTCCAAACACAAACATACAGGTCTAATACCTCATGCTCCGAACAACGACGTATTCGATACCAAGCAAAGGACTACGTGATCGTCGGTGATACTCTTTACCGTCGTGGTATTGATACAGTTCTGCGGAGGTGCCTCACCCTTGAGGAGGCCGAAAAAGTCGTTAATGACTGCCATTCAGGCGCATGTGGGGGGCATAAATCTGGTTATGCTACGACGCAAAAGATTTTGCGAGCAGGATACTTCTGGCCAACAATGTTCAAAGATTGCATAACCGCAGTTAGAAGTTGTCATGCTTGCCAAATTTTCGATAGCAAAACCAGAAGACCACCCACACTGCTACAACCAGTAGTAGCTGTTGGGCCATTTGCCAAATGGGGAATAGATTTCGTGACATGTAACCCCACCTCAACTGGGGGGCATGGGTACATAATAGTCACGGTGGACTATTTTACCAAATGGGCCGAGGCGATGCCTACATTAAACAACAGCGGTGAAACAACTGCCCTTTTCTTTTTCAATCACGTATTCTCTAGATTTTGCATTCCACAGGCCATAGTCATAGATCATGGATTGCATTTTTGCAATCACATGATGGTTGAGTTGGTTGCCAAACTAGGACTGTCCCACGACAGCTCTACTCCGTACTATCCGCAAGCTAATAGACAAGTTGACGCAATCAACAAAGTCCTAAAGCGCATGCTGCAAAGGATGATCGGAGTCCACAAATGGGATTGGCACCTAATCATGTACTCGTCCTTGTGGGCATACCGGACATCAGTAAGAAATGCAACCGGATTCACACCTTTTCAATTGGTGTACAGTCTCGAAGCAATCTTACCGGTCCAATGTGAAATCTCATCCCTCAAACTCGAAGTCGACCTTCTCCCCGGAACCTCAGAAGAAGAAGCTCATTTCTTGGAATTAATCCATTTGGATGAAACCCGTCGTGATGCAGCTTCAGCTAACAAGGCTCATAAGAAACGAGTTAAAGCACAGTTCGACAAGAACGTCAAACCTCGCGTCTTCTCAGAGGGTGACCTGGTTTTACTTTATGACCAAGAATCCTATAAATTGGGAGCAGGAAAATTCAAATCGTTATGGATGGGTCCCTATATTGTTAAACGAGTATTAGCAAAAGGAGCCTATGAGTTGATGGACTATGATGGGATTCCACTGGCGCAACCTCGCAACGGGTTGTACCTCAAACGCTACTATGCTTGATCTCACATAGTAGTCCTCGTGCTTTTGTTACATTTTTGTTTTCGCCATGAGCATTTAATTTGGATAAGTAATCCACTTTTTTCATTTGTTTCAGATGTCGAACCTACTGGAATCATTCGTTGGATATGCCGACGGAGCAAGTCGTAGCTCACAGAATCTGTCTTCTGCGGCATGGGCCATTTTCAATCCCAGCAGTGAGTTAGTAAGTTTCAGAGGAGTATGTATTGGTCGGTCTACGAACAATATCGCTGAGTACAGTGCATTAATAGAACTCCTTTCTGATGCCATCACACATGGTATATGCCGATTTGTCGTCAAGCTAGACTCACAACTTGTCATTCTACAACTCACCGGCATCTATGCTGTACGAAATCCAGCTATCTATCGCATATTCCTAAGGGTCAAAATTTTGGAAAGACATTTTGATTTCATCCAATATCAACATATTTCTAGAAGTTTAAACACATTAATAGACTCATTGGAAAATTATGTGTTAGATAGACATTTGTGACATTTATAAAAAGAAGCATCACATCAATATATGCAACAGGATTATGTAACTTAACCAAAATAAAGCTCAGAAAATCAAAATTATATTTCATAACTATTTATAGTCTGTACATAATGTTTTGTAACCAAGAAAAAAATGGTCAAATGACCCAAAACTCAGAAAGCTAGGGGGGCACCCTAGCCTAATGATATTGGTGATAACAAGTCACCGCCTGTGCAATCATGCGTAAGAGCCTACTCCATCGACTCAGCACTCCAGTAGTATGTCACTGCAACTGAAGAGGCAGCTCATCGGTCCTCACATCCGGGACACCAAGGGTAAGGCCCTCGATCTGGTCCTGTAGTGCTGATAGAGTCTCGACGACATCAAGGTCGTGAAGGACGGCCCTCCCAACAGCCTCTGCTGTTGGAGCAGCCATTGGGTCTCTGTGGCGTACCGCCGGTCGAACTGGTTCAACATCTACATGAGCACATGCGTTTTGATTAGTATTGATCATAATAATATAAAAACATTATAAAGAACAATGAACAGAGATATGGTCAGAAGAATTACCCATGGCACCCCACTGCTCACCAACCGGCAACACCAAATCTGGATCACCTCGAAAATCCATACCAGCATATGAGAACCTGGCATAAACCATCTCCTAATGGTGAAACCACTCGAAGAAGGTCTCAGAAAATGAAATCTGGGGCTGACCAGCGTGCCAAGACATAAGATCAACCCATCTCTACATCTGTGGTTCGGTCGGTGGAGGTAGGCCATGTGAAATGTACTGCGGCTGCATCAGTGGATTTCTCTCCAAGGAAAAAGCGGTCAAAATAGAACCATAACCAAAGTTCTTGGATCTGCTGCTCTTCACCTTGGTCAATTATTCTTTCATCACAGAAATTACTGCATCACACCAATTGAACACCCTCGGTTCAACGCATTCCAAAGGATACTGAATGTAAGATTTGTTGGTTATATGAAGAGCAGAACTACCAAACCATCTAGAAAAAGTGAACAGAATGGTCCGCAAAGGCCGGTCAGTGACATCTTGGATATTGATCTTGCCGTCCATACTCGGCTGAGATCCCTCTTTGCAATGCCGGCGAATGTACTCCCTCACAGACTCACCCCCACGAGCGGAGCCTGATAATGAGAGAGGGGTACCATGCCTCGATAAACCAGTTAGAAAATAGATGTCCACCACTATCAAGGGGATCGATTTGCCCCTAATCTAGAATACATGGTTGATAGGATCCCAAGCATTGAGGAAATATTGCAACAAGTTGATTTGTTGCCTCATGCTAGAGATACGGAAAGACTTCACCAGGCCACAGTTTCGTAATGCGGCTACTGTGCCCGGATCATGTAAAGCAAGAGCATCCTCTTCTTCATGCTCATGTTCTTGCCATGAAACAACCATTTTGCTTCGATGAATATCTGAAAAACAAACAAGGGAAGAGTCACGATCTTCATTTGGTGAAAACAGAGAAAAAATTCATGAGGAAACTATGCGAAAACGTTCCTCCCTGCGTCCATCACACCCTAGCAAGTGTACTAGGAGTGATGCATACTGACTAGTCAGTGGAAATATCAGTATGCATCGCGCCATTCAACTAAGGAAGGGTGCGATGCTCCCAAGGCGAGTTCTTCAAACCCCAGGGACTCAACAAGACAAGGAAACAAGCTCAAAATCCAAAATGAAAGGCATGAAATGAAAGAGCACAAGTTTAGCGCTTACCTGGTCTGAACGACGTTGAGAATCGTCCACAGAATCTCCTGGAATCCGTTGGTGAAAATCACGGGGGAGAAACACCTTCAAAGCTCCAACAAACCAAATTCAAATGAAATGGTAAAATGAGAGGTAAAAGTCACTTTTAATTTATTATACACGTAATTCAAGTAAATATTAGTGCTTTCAACTCATTTATCAAGCATATGTTTTCATTTCTAATCGGTTTGATGAAGCAAATGAACAAGTAGTACAATCTTTGAAAGAACGAAATGCTAAGGGTAAATCAAAAACTCAATGACCATCATTGCGAGCAATGTTGTCGCAGAGTTCAAGCTCATTAAATAATAAACTCTCCACGAGCAGTTTTAGCGCATAGTTCAAGCTCGTTAAAAAATAAAAATAACTCATGAGCAAATGTTTCCCCCAACGTTTAAGCTCATTAAAAAATGAACAGGTAAATAACCATTCTGAATTCCTTATCGCCAAAGTTTTAGCCTTGGTCGTGTTCTCGCCATCACATCCACTCTGTTTTTAGCGGATCACTCACCCCCATATGATTGTTTACCCCTTTGAGGAACATCTGCGAAGATTGATTCTATTAGCCATCCTTGTGACACTGCCGTGATTGGAAAATTCCAAATCTTACCTAGAATCAACTACTACCCGAAACCATCACTCGTTGCTCGAAAATGAGTCTTCTTTAAGCTCTTTTCACCTGACTCGTAAAATATGAAAAGATTTCCGAGCGATTGGCCTCTCCAACTCGTTAAAGGCATTGGAAGTGCTATACCTCTTCTAGATTTTAATATTTTTGGACCTGAGGGATTATTACAAGAAACGATCGAGCACTTGTCTTGTTCGGCTCGTTAAAACTATCGAAAATTCATCCCTTTTTTATTATTTTACGCTTTTTCAGACTCAAGTGATTATATAACGAAAAAGAATCTTTGGAGTCTCCTTTACATTTCTTTCCGACTCTCTAAAATTGAAAGAGACCGAGTTATCTTTGTCGTTCAAATCGTTAAAACCGAATAGCGATAAACTCATCCAAACGGACGAGAACGAGTTTCACTGTCGATAGGCTCACTAAAATATAGCAACAGGTTCCTGAAGGGCGTATTATAGAACAAGCATATGTTATCCTCCTCAAGCTTGAAAAAAATAAAGAGGTACTGGTCAGCAATGACTAGGGAAAATTGGGAAGAAAACTTGAAGAAACTTTATTGGTAGCAAGTCACTCTTGAATATGACACATTCCTTCCACATCCATGCCAGGTTGGGTTGTTCCATTCACTGGTCATCATCATTGGTCCTTCACACCATTCATCTTTGGTGTCAACGCTACCAATCCATCGTCAGTGTCGCCAATATGTTCAAGAGAAGTCATTCAGACAATCCACCTGTGTCTCACCCACTGCAATACATTCATGCTTCATTCCTTCATGACGGCCACCCTAAACCCTGTATCGTCATTTTGTTTTGACCTCCAAAATCATTTGCTTCGTTCTGTGTCGTTGATGTGGGATTCATTAAGTCCCTCCTGCGACGGTTTGATTCTTGTCGACATCATCTCATTATCCAAGAAGTTGACTTAGGAACAACCCTTTTCAGTACTTTGAAGCTTGCATGCCTCAATGGCAAGTTTCTCACTTTCAGTGACAGGTTTACATCAATGGCCTTCGATCGAGAGATTTTGCATGGTGTTCGATGCCAAGTCATTTTTCACGCCACATAAATTTTACTGTAGTACCTTGAGGGTCATTCTCATTATTGGTGATTCCTCTTGCGCCTGTTAACATCTTGCATCATTGGCTGCTAACCAGGTGATGTCTTTCCATGTTCGACTCCAGAACAATTTTCACATGGATTGACTTGTACTCCAAGTGAAGATTGAATGAGTTTTGAAGACCCTGGATCTAGTTTCATCCATCCAGGCTGCGATATATTCAAGAATATAAAGACATCAAGTGTACATCTTTACCTAACAGATGATCATCCTAATAAAAGGATGATGTGTCCATATCATCAGTCTGTCACACAGACGGTTGTCTTTCCTATGTACATGAAAATGAATTTATAAAGCTGAGCATGGGAATGCCCGCCTTAGCTAGATCATGAAAAAATGTTGTCAAAATAATGTACTATATTGTATCTTATTACAGGTCGCCTCCCAGCCCAGAAAAACTTCAGATCCTCATAGTAAAGCATTTCACCCGACATCAGAAAGATTAACGACCTCATGTTTTAAGGGGCAACTATTATAGACATTTTTGGGCACCTCAACCCCAATCATAAATGTCCATAAATTGAGGGCTCCTAAGTACCTAAAAGTGTTTCTTCACTACCTAAAGGAGCAAGGTCAATTGAGTACATCATCTCCCAGAAGTTCTCCACTGAAAACTGCTCAGAAATGGTCAAAACTGGACCATACTTAAAGCTCAATGCAGAGGGTGCGATGCATATCACCTTCCCAGTGTACAAGGTGCGATGCATACTGATTTGCTCCTCTGTATGGGTGCGATGGTCAATAATGGACAAATGGAAAGGACCAAAATGCGAGGTGGAAGATCACGAAATATTCCAGAAGCTTCCCTTCTGACACTTGCCTGTCTATTTTCGACCAGGGGATGAGTAAGAGATCATCATTCTCCGAGTGGAAGTAGGAACTATCAGAGAGAGGACACTAATCAAGATCCCAGAAGATGAATCACCTCTCTGTAATCATCTATATATGGATCCCTCATCATAGAGATCCAGAAGGGCTGGAATTTTGTATCTTAGAGAGAAGTGTTGTTGGTTTTCTGGTGTACATTCATAGTGTTGTGTGATCTAAGCTTTGCTTGAGGTGAGGAAGGGCTTCCTAGCTGGAGGATGATGCTGGGTTAGAGCACATGGTTGTAATCCTCTTGCTACTTTTCATCTTAATAAAGATATTCTTGTTTCTTTCCATATTCTTGTATACTTGTTTATATATGCATGTATATGGTTAATACACATCTGATCCTGTATTATTTATGAATTTTGATTCTTTTTTCTTGCATAGTAGTATGTTGCTATGATTCCACAGGTTCTTTTGAAGCTGGGAAGACAAGGAAGAAGTGGCGAAGCTCTATCAAGAAGGAGAGGAAATCAAATGCAACACTCAAGTTGGTCTTCTTGGTTCTCCTCTCGTCTATTTTCATAAAAGGAAACAACAGTAGACTTTGATTGTTTGTTTCTAAGATAGCCACCCATCTTAGTAGGAATAGCAGCATCCGAGTGGACACTATTTTTTTTTCTATGTTAAGACTAACCTAAGTAGCCACAGAGATTTGAACCAGTGACCTATCGCAAGGAGTGCCTTAACAGCGCACCCATTCACCGTCAATCCAAAGCCCCGTGGGCATCCGAGTGGACACTATTCCCGGATAACACTATAGTCAATTTCCTCATGGATGAAATCCATGGCTCCCAACTCTTTACCAAGATTGATATTCATTTAGGCTACCACTAAAGTAGAATGAAAGTACCATGCATTACCAAGACAACTTTTAGAACCCATGAAGGTCACTATGAGTTTTTTGTTATGCCCTTTAGTTTTGGTAATGCACCATCCACCTTTCAAAGTCTCCTAAACCATCTTCTCAAGAAATACCTTATAAATTTTGTCGTAATGTTTTTTCATGACATACTCATCTAAAGTAAAACATAGGAAATACATCTTCAACACGTTATAGCATATATTGAAACTTTTACATGATAATAAATTATTTGTCAAATTTTCAAATATTCTTTTGGAATGGAAGAGGTGGAGTACATGTGACACATTGTGGGCCATGAGGGAGTATGGGTGGATCTAAAATTTATTAAGGTAATGCAATATTGTCCACATCGTTGGGCCTTGCAAAGTATGCAGGAAGTTTTGGGTCTCTATTGATACTATAGCAATTTTTTCGAAAATTATGAATGCATTGCTAGACCCCTAACAAACCTTCTCAATAAAATGCATTCTTCTAGATAAACACAACTCAATAGGCCTTCTTGGCTCTTAAATAGGCCATGTGTTCCATCCCAATTTTGTCCCTCGCATATTTTACCAAAAACCTTTGTGATTGAATGTGATGCTTCAGGCACATGAATTGGAGCAGGCTTAACACAATAATTTCAACCAATTTCCTTCACAAGCCAACAATTAAGTGGAAATAATTTCTTTCAATCCACATATGAGGAATAAATGATGGCTATCTTACATGCAATAGACGCTGGAGATCATGCTCACTTAGATGATGTTTCTAGATCCAAATTGACCACCATAGTTTGAATTATTTCTTGGAGTAACACTTATCCTCTGTGCAACAAAATAAATGTTTGACCAAAATGTTGGCCTTTGACTATGAGATCATTGATAAGAAGGCTTGAAACAATGTTGTGGTATATGCCTTATCTTGGAAATTTGAGGAGGATGGCACCCTATTATCTCTATCTTTTCCCATACCATATTGGATTGAGGACATATAGGACGAATCCAAAGGTTATAAGGGGATCCTAACTCTCAAGAATGTTACACTTGGTAGGAAGATATTATTTAATATAAGGATCGTGTGGTTCTCTCCCCTAACTCCAATCTCAAACCATGCAACCTAATAGAGCTACACTCCTCACCCATTATAGGACACTCAGGCTTTCAAATTAATTATGCTCATGCACACCACTCTTTCTTTAGGGAAGGGATGAAACAAGGAATTATTACGTTTGTAGTTGAAGGTGACATCTACCAGTGAAACAATGGGGAAACAATGAAGACATGATGAACCTTACAAACCTTGCCACTATTTTATTCTAAATGGACAAATATATCCATGAATTTTACAACAAGTTTCGCTAAATCAAGAAACAAGTGATTCATCATGGTGGTAGTTGATCTATTCTCCAAATACACCTATTTTTGTGCCCTACTATACCTGTTCACTCCAGGTTTGGTGGTTCAAGTCTTCATGTATCAAATTTTCAAACTACATGGCATCCTTACCTCTATTGTGTCTGATCAAGATCTAACCTTCAATAGTAATTACTCGCAAGAGATTTTCAAACTACACGGAATGCAAATAAAAATGAGTACAACCTATCACTCCCAAATAGATGGTAAAACTAAAGAATTAAATGAATGTTTGGATATCTACTTGTGGTTCTTTACTTTATATTGGAAAATTCAATGGTTACAATGGTTACCTTCAGTGTAATGGTGGTATAATGATAATTATCATGAAGCAACAAATATGATATCCTATAAGGTGGTGTATGGACAACTCGCACCTTCACCAACTTCTTATCTTTTGGGATCTTCCAAGTTACAAGTAGTTGATAAGTTGATTTGGATCCAAGCAACCACTCTCACTCCTCTAAAGGATAAGTAATGAGACATAATATTGCAACAAGGATTTACCAACTCTCGAGGCTATCAACTTTAATTTATGAATCCAAGATTTGTACAAACATAAGAGGTGGTAGTCTTGTATGCACTGCAAGCTAAGTTCTACTTAAGATTATATAAGGAAATAGATCAAACTAAGGTACATAGAGACCATTTTGTGAACTTCAGTTTAGGTTTTTCAAGAAGGAAAAATGTTTCATAAAAGGAAATCAAAGCATACTTACAAGGAATGAAACTATTGCAAGAAATGAAATTTTAATATGTTCATTGGTGTTATACGGGAATAGCGTCCACACAGATGTTGCTATTCCCACTAAGATGGGTAGCTATCTTAGAAACAAACAATCAAAGTCTACTATTGATTCCTTTTATGAAAATATATGATAGGAGAACCAAGAGGGCCAACCTGAGTCTTGTGCTCGATTCCCTCTCCTTCTTGATAGAGTTTTACCGCTCGCTCTTTGTCTGCTCAACTTCAAAAGGACCCGTAGAATCACAACAACATACTACTATGCCAGAAACAAGGATCTAAATTCATTAATAATGCAGGATCAGTTGTACCTTAACCATATACAAGCATATATAAACAAGTACACCAGAATATGGAAGGAAACAAGAATAGCTTTATTCAGATAAAAAGTAGCAAGAGGATTACAACCATGAGCAGCTCTGACCCAACATCATCCTCTAGCTAAGAAGCCCTTATTTCACCTCAAGCAAAGAAAAATCACCCAACACTGTGAATGTACACCAAAATACCAACAAAACTTCTCCATAAGTTACAAAATTCCAGCCTCTGGATCTCTGTGAAGAGGGATCCATATATAGATGATTACAGAGAGGTGAGTCATCTTTTGGGATCTTGATTAGTGCCTTCTCTCTGATAGTTCCTACTTCCACTTGGAGAATGAAGATCTCTTATTCATCCCTGGTCAAAAATGGAGTGGCAAGTGTCAGAGGGGAAGCTTCTAGAAGATTCTATGATCTTACACCTCGCATTTTGGTCCCTGCCATTTGTCCATTCCCGACCATCGCACCCTACAGAGGAGAAAAATAGTATGCATCGCACCTTGTACATTAGGAAGGTGATATGCATCGCACCCTCTGCATGGAGCTTTCAGTATGGTCCAGTTTTGACATTTATGAGCAGTTTTCAGTGGAGAACTTCTGGGAGATGATGTAATCAGTTGACCTTGCTCCTTTAGCTAGTGAAGCAACCCTTTTAGGGACTTAAGAGCCCTCTGTTTAT
>APFE031129092.1:0-10247 GCA_000404065.3 Pinus taeda
ACCACCTTTACAGGTTTTCCTAGAGATTTAGATCTCCCACTCGATGACTTATTTTTGTTTCTGTTCTGGGACCGTCCTCGTACAGACAAGGCATCACCATTCCGGCTCTCCATATTTTTCTGCCTCATCTCCTCCATCAACAAGGATGAGACTATTTCATCAAACTGCAAGGAAGTTACATTGCTACCTATTGCATAACTAGAATATCCCACGAATTTGGTAGAGAACACAACAAACTTATGCACTTATCTTTATCTGAAATTTTAATATCAACAGATGCTAACTGACTTACCACAGTATTAAATGCATTTAGATGCTCTTTCACCGAGTCTCCATATTTCATCCTCAGGTTATACGACTTTTTCTGCAATAATAGTGTATTCACCAGAGACTTAGATTGGTACAAAGTCCCTGACTTTTCCCACAAAGCCTTCACCATAGCTTCCCCTAATACATTCAGCAATACTGAATCTGAGACACACAATCGTATTGTGCTCTTTGCTTTCCAATCGAACTTCTTCCATTCTTCATCGGACACTCCCATTGGTTTAGTACCCAGATCTATCGCGATACAGATCTTTATCCACCAACAGACCCTCCATCTTGAGTTTCCACAATTCAAAACTATGACCATTAAATTTCTCAATTTCTATCTTTCCACTGCTTGCCATCTTCTTTCACCACCAGAATCGATCTCGCAAATCTCCCACTAAACAGGGTCTACCACAGGCCCGAGCAAAACCCCTCAGCAACAAAGGCGTCCCTTTGAAGCCAAAACAACTCTGATACCAAATGTAGGTTTTAACCCTGTACATAAATTACCTACACATGAATTATAAAATACAGAAAATAAACAATGTAAGAGCATAACCATAAAACACATATACACAAATATTTTCCCCTGGATCCCAAAACTGGGACTACCAGCTTGATTTTTCATTATATTGCTTTCAATGTTACAATACATATTTATACATGTTGAAGAATCCAATACCATAGACCGAAAACCATCACGTCCAAAACCATGGACCGAAAATCATCGCGTCCAAAACCATGTGCGAAAAACATGCACAAAACCATAGGTAGGTCCGCCCAACCTAAAATAGGGTCCAAAAACCAAAATTTTCTGGGGCGCTACCCCGGACCCCATAGAGTGGGGTTACCTATACCCCTCAAACCCCCTGTAACTCCCCTCGCTACGCAATTGGCACAATGAAAGGGGGGCTCCGCCCCCCCTCTAACCCCGCGGTTAACTACGTGGGCTAGTCATGGAAAGAATATAACACATAAAGATATTATGCTCCACGACTGATGAAAGTGCACCTGGGGGTACTGAATGATAACATGATTAACTTTCTATAGTTTAATTTGCATGTGGACATAGCTATTTACTAGTATAGATTGCAGCACATCGATGGAGGGAAGAACATAGTATTTTGAAATTCTTAATGGCAAACATTGACTGTAAATTGCCTCCTCAATACATACTCTTGCCACTTTGTATTCACTTTGGTGCAAACAATATCTTACCTTCTTTACCAAGTCAAAATATGACAAGAGGTTGGGGATATACTCATGGACTTGCATATCGTCGTTAGTCCTATGTTTCCATTGATTAAACAATATGGGTCTCACAAGTCCATGGTTTCAATTGAGATTTGAAAATGGACTCACTAGAAGGTTATTCCCATAGCTTTATTGGTCAACAATGTCCTCCTACTTGGGCTCATCTTCTTTATTCTCCAATACCTCCAGCAGATACCCAAAATGATAGGTAGAAGGAAAATGGTTGAGATCTTCTAATGCCTTGGATTTTGTTTCAGACTGTGTGAATCCATTAATGAATCTATTCTCAGGGGATGAGAAAGAACAAGAGGTGTTGAAGCAAACGAGATGTGGCTCTCAGCTACTACAAGATGCACCCTTTGTGCATCTACGAAGTGTAACTCAAAAAGCCTTTTTCTTTCGAGTTCAATCGCTTGATCTTGCTCCTCCATGTATCTTCTTATAGCATTAGAATTATCCATGACTCTGGGACCCAGATGTATATGATCATAGTAATTAGCATAAAAATGATTGAAAGGTTTATATTTTGAGTGTTTCTCACCTCTGTCAGGATTCTTTTTATCTCCAAGCTTGCCTTTCTCATGGTATGGTTTAACAAGAACCCTGTGGATTTCCTTTTCCCAAACTATCTTCACAGTTTCTGGATATGTGAAAGTTACAAAGCCAAACTTATGCTTCTGTTGGTAAGGTATCCTCACGTCATGCACATGACCATAAGTGATGAAGTAATTAGAAACATCTTCCTCAGTGGAATGAATTTCAGCTGGGAGTGTCAAGTATATTTGTCGAGAACCTGAGTTCACTCCACCTAAGTCGTTAATTCCACTTTTGTATGTTATTATTCTGGTTATATGTTCGTTATCAGCATGGTTCATGTCAGATTTTAGTTATGGATCTTAACATGTTTTGATTGGTAAATGAATGGTTGTTGAATGCATGATTTAATAGATGTTATTGAAACTGTTGTGAGAGAGCATTAGACCTTCTTAATGATTCTCAGATAAGTATAAGATATCTATGTTCAGATATGCATTCATGACTTGTAGATTTCATGTTCTCAAAATGTTTGATGAAATGTATGTCATGGTTAAGTTTGGTTAGGTCAAGTCCTTGATCAAGTTTTGTACTAAAGGCTTTGTATTTATGTTATTTATCGTTTTATAAAGTTTCATCAAGTTCTGGGCAATGATCTGGAGTCTAGTCCTGAAAAGGTGGCACAAATCTCGTGGTTGCAGACACAAAATTGGGAATTTGGGACTGCAGTCACTAGCTTGCAGGCTTATGCATCACAATGGAGGCCTAAAGTCACATGGATGCAATATTATGCATGCGAATGGGAGTCAAGGTTAGTGAAAAACCAAGTTGGCTTAGGATTTTGGCACTTAGAGTGGTTGTTTAGCTCTTGGGGTTCTTGTAGCTCCTGAGGAAGATCATTAAATTTTATTTCTGTCAATTCCACTTCCTTAACTATACTTAGGAGGTTTATCCATGTCATAGTAGTTTTCATCTCATGTTTACCCCGATAGGCCTGTGAAAGTGGGTAGATGTGGGAGTAGGCATTACATTCTATAACACTCTTTTGTCCACATGTGACTTTTCGTATTCCACATGTGACTCTTGGACTTCCACATATTACATTTTATCATTTTCTCAATAATTATATCATTGTTATAGACATATTTGGGCACTGCAACCCTAATCATATATGTCCATAAACCGAGGGCTTCTGAGTCCCTAAAAGTGTTGTCTCATACCCTAAAGGAACAAGGTCAACTGATTACATCATCTCCCAGAAGTTCTCCATGGAAAACTGCTTAGAACTGGTCAAAACTGGACCATACAGACTGCTCAGTGCTAAGGGTGCGAATGCATCTCACCTGCTCAGTGAAAAAAGTGTGATGCATATTGGAAAGCCCTTCTATAGGGTGTGATGGGTGAGCGTAGACAAATAACAGAGACAATTTGCAAGGTGGATGATCATGGAATATTCTAGAAACTTCTCCTGTGACACTTGCCTCTCTAAATTCGCCCAGGGATGAGTAAGAGATCATGAATCTCCAAGTGGAACCAAGAACTATCAGAGAGAGGACACTAATCAAAATCCCAGAAGCTGACTCACCCCCTGCAAACATTTATATATGGATCCCTCATCACAGAGATCCAGAGGCTAGAATCTTGTATTTTGTAAGGAAGTACTGTTGGTTTCTTGGTGGAGCATCATAGTGTTGGGTGATCTAAGCTTTTCATGAGGTGAAGAAGGGCTTTCATGCTGGGAGGATGACGCTGGGTCTGATCAATGGGTTGTAATACTCTCTGCTATTCTTTAATTTAATAAAGCTATTCGAGTTTTCCTCCACATTCTTGTATGATTGATAATATATGCATTTGTGTGGTCAATATATATCTGGTCATATATTGTTTATGATTGTAGATCTCTGTACTTTGATGGTGTTATGCTGCTTTGACTTTACAGGTGCTCTTTGAAGCAGGGTAAGCAAGGAAGGAGCGGCAAAGATCCGTCAGAGGGGAGAGGAAACGAGCAAGGAACCAAGCGGAAGATTGAGGTTAGTACTCTGCTTCTCTCTCATCTACTTCTTATAAAGGAAAACAAGTGTAACTTTAGTTTGTTTGTTTCTAAGATAGCTACCCGTCTTAGTGGGACTAGCAGCTCTACATGGAAACTAGATTTCCCGATAACAATCATTCCATACTACATGATGATGTGGCAAGACACATTGACTTATATGACACTATGATGACACTTGCATAGCCATGACTTGGCAATGATGATTAGGAATATTCATGATGATGTGGCAATGCCAAGTCGTTCTTATTGTTGCTCTGTCTTGCATTCTTCATGATAGATCTGATTTGTACTCCATCTTCATGAAAGATTTACTTCTTTTCTCATCCCCATCCTCCAAAGGGTCTTGGATATGCATTGGAATCTTTGGATTGATCATGCAATGTCTTCATTCTGTTTTAATCCAAGATCGGCTTCATGTCTTCATGATGATTATTCCTCGTGTTTTTCCTCTGCAAGTGCTTGTTTGCTTCTTCTTCTTGACACCTTCCTTCAACATCACCTTGCCTTGTTGAGGAATTACACCTTCCAATGAAGATCACTCATGACAAGGCATAATCAATCTTGAAATCATCTATTCCATCCCTACTTTTCTCATGGAAGATGCTACTTGTGATAGGCCTATGAAAGGAATGAGAAAGAATGGCTTGATGAAGAGGACACGATTGAGCTTAACAATGGCTTAATGAGGCACCACTGTTCACTAAAATTGCACCATGTTCTATAAAGAGGGCTTCTTCAAGGTCTAACATAGTGAGAAAGTGCAAGGGACAATGTGATGAGATTGTTGACTAAAACTACACTATGCACTAGACTCAAAGGAGTTGGAGATAGTGAAAGTGCAGTTAAGTTGGAAAGTGAGAAAGGGATGACCCAATTGTTTACTAAAAGAGTGACATGCGCTCAAGAAGAGAGAGAGAGAGACTACTTGGGCGTAAGGCACAATCACAAGAGAGAAGGAGTAACCACTATTTCTTGATAGTGTGTTATGTGCCAGAGAGGCTCAATATGAAAGAATATCTGATTGTTGCTTGAGGATGTGCTATGTGGTTTGGAAAATCCAATGAGGTCATAGGGTGTAGTAACAATGGACAAGGATTCCCAACTATTGCATGAGAGTGCATCATGCACTTTTAAAGAGACATAGGACCCTTGTTTTTCTAAAGTGCGCTTTTGAAGAGATGTAAGGTCCTAAATTTCCCTAAGTATGTTTTTGAAGTGACATCCTTTTGTTGGGCACAATTTTCTTCAAAAATGATTGATTATTCACTAAAGATGTGCTCTATGCCAAGTAAGGCTCACTAAGAAAGGAAATTACGTAGTCAAGGCACATGAATAGGCAATGCTCGTCACCTGGTGAAGGATGGAACCTTTCATAACTTTCACTAGGTAGTAGGACCAAGAAGAACTCCCAAATGACTAAGTGTGGGATTAATAGAGTAAGAGAGGGAAAAGAATCCAAACAAGACTCAATCATGGATCACACACATGAATGCCATTATTACAAGCCAGAGGAATACACAAGACTCATGAACATCAATCACACCAAGAATTAAAACAAAGCGGCACTTATTTCTAAGTGCATCAGTTGAAATGAAACATTAAGACACTTAGAATACAAGTTGCGACACAAGTATAAACTTTAATCAAGAAATGCGTTAAACTATAAGAACATGTCTAGTGGATATTCTTACCATATGTAGAACCATCTAATGCAGAAGAGTGCACCATAACTGACTCTAGTGATGTGCAAAGGTGTGACACATACAAGAGTGAAAACAATTATAAGCGACACTTGTGATTGTAAGAGAAAGTGAAAATGACACTTACAAAAGATCATGCTTGAGTGAAGATAACATGAAAACAACACTTGTTAAGGTGAAAGCAAGCAAAAGCGATAATCGTGAACTTGAAAGCAACACTTATAACAACAAGGGCACCTAACTAGAATAGAAGTATGATTGCAACCAAAGTGAGGGAGACTGTTAATGGAAATTACACACTAACTGTCGACATATGTTGAACATTTCACATGCACTGTTGTTATGCATTATGATATAAATGTTCAAGCTTGCATAAATGAAGTGTGCTTATAACTAAGCATGTGTGAGCAAGTTACTTTGAATGTTAGAAATCAAGAAGGAGACTTAAACACTTAACACAACATCAACCAACAATGAAGTGACCATAGAACGACATATTGTAAGATCCTAAGTAGGCTCCAAAATTCAAGTGTAGGAAAAAATTTGGAGGTTGTCGATCGCAACATCAACAAGCCCTCATACATCCAATGATACAAGAATACAAACAATATACACTGATTGTCTAGTTGACATAGAGCTCAATCAAAAATTCCTTGATCGTACCCTGAACACAATTGTTGGTCCTTTTGCTCCCAATTTGCAGCTCTTGCCTCTATTAATTGTCCTGCTCTTGTAGGTTATTGAACTCGACTTATGAATTTTCCCTCTAGTTGATCATTCATCCATTAATGCATCAACACTTAGGGAATTTTGTTGATTTGTTCGCAACTTCTTTTGTGAAAAACTCTCAACATCCCTCTGCTCCTCCTAATCTCCTTTGGGCCCTCTAATGCATTCCTACACTTCTCTAATGAAGACAATATTTTGTCTGGAGGCTTGTCACTTATTGTTTTCAAACTCCCTTCTTCAATAATGAACTTGGGCTATTAATCTAGCTTTCTTGGCTGATCAAACCCTGATATCAACTTCTCTACCTCTCCTAGAAGGCTTGTAGTCCTTCATAAGACATTCACTTAGGGCACAACAACTAACCATCTAACAGTCCTCCAACCTGTACTTTGGATGCCATACCTATGTCCAATTTGGACTTTAATTCTTCACTGCAACTCCATCTTCAGATCTTCCCATTCTTGAGTCAATAATTGACTTATCTTGGGCCCACAAGACTGCCCTAACCTATAGGTTGTAAATTTTCCCATACACAACCATTTATTTGACTGATCTAGGGCCTTTCATGTCTGCCCCCATATAACTCTTAAGCTCCTTTATACATTGTTGATCTAGGGCTTTACGGTAGCTCCTCTAACAATGATTAGTGTTCCTACCTTTCACTACACTTTGGTACCAATAAAATGTTATTCCATACACTGAAATAGTTCCTCCATCAACACTTTAAATATTTGTCACTTCTTACTTTAGAACTCTTCTTCTAGCAATCATAAGGTCCATGGATATGTACATATTGCTTGGGGTCTACGATTTGCATTGGGGCATTTGCAACACCTTTAGATATGCCATAATCCTAACTATACAAACATCCGTAAATAGTGAAAACGCTGCCTCCCTGGCTACATTGTTCCTAGGAAGGATGCAGCGTGGAACTGTTTACCCAACTTGCTTTGCTTCTCTTTAGAAACCTAGATCTAGAGGTCTTGGCCTCCTCCACCTCGATAGAAAACTAGCAGCCCTAACCACTTGGGTTTTTTGCTCCTTTTATGCCCAAATTCTCATAGAAATACACGACGAGGAGATCTCCTATTCATACCCTAACTGGATCACGTGGAGGGCACTCAACTCGTCCCTACAACTGCTTTTTGATTGGGATCTAGGTCTGCGACACCCTGACTGATCTTATTTCTTGGATGGATCTGTCCTAGACTAGTGCATGTAAACTTATGTTGTTCAAACCCTTTGAACAAATCCTTTTACTTCAAAACTTCACCATCATAAATATACGAATTTGGATTCTTGAATCCCTCAACATGGCTAAAAGAATCACTAGATTTGGGCCACAACTTTGACTGGAAACTAGGTCGGGTATAGAAGTCTCTGCGACCTCCCTTAACTAGGGTTATACAGACACACTTGAGCTTAGATATCATCAATGTGTCCTTCAATCCTTAGCTCGGTTCCTTAAGGAGATATGGACTTCCTAAATTAGGCCTTTCATTCATTCAAATAGTCCTTGACAGGGTCTCGACCTTCTATTCCTAATATGAATTGATGTGATCTGATTATGCATGGCCTTGTGCCCAGATTCTTCAATGAAAAAACTATCTAGCATTGTCATCCCTTGTTTCTAAGTGATACGACTCGTCTAGATGTGCGCAACCTCCTTGTGTTGCTTTGTTATGATGATCTCGACCTCCTTAGTAGCACTTCTCAACCCTCAAATTAGGACTACTTCTAGACTACATGTCAGCCTCCTCTTGGATCAAGCAAGCTCCTCTTCGCTTTATTGTCTCTAACCTAGGCTTAGGCCTTCTTAAAAATATTTTCTTTAATCCTTCTTAGGTGCCCTATAGATCTTAGAGGAAATTTCCACTCGAATTAGTATTTGATTTTCTTTTTAATTTTCCTTTAAGAATTTTAAACCTCATATAGGTCTAAAACCCCTTCACTTGGGTGTTTTTCCCACAAATTTCTTTTGTGACTGAAATTCTCACAAACCCCTGATCTGGACCTATGGAATACCTCCAAAGCTACATTTTTCAACACTCCCTCTTAGCAAGATAGGTACTTCCACTAAAGTATCAAACATCATCGACAACAATAGCTCATCTCACATCCATCTCTGCAACATACCCTATAGAATGGATCACTATCTTTGTAGTGCCTTTGTCTCATTAGAACTTGAAGATCCCGAGCTTCCATAGGGATAATCCCTCTAAAGATAGACTCCCTCTGAGCCTACATGATCTCTACTGGTTCACATGCTTCCTCTATGTACACTCTAATCCACTGGCCCTTCAAAGCAACTTTAATAATCTGAGGATCTGGGTTAGAGTCATAAAATATCTAACAACACCAACTCAAATGCCTCAAGTATCCTACTTTGCATAATGGAAAATAACACATTAGTGAATCAACTAGCGCACATGACAATTCTTAAAAACATTCAACCCTTCTTTGTTATATTAATAACTTTAGTGCAACAATCTAGGGCTCCCGTACCAAGGATAACAGTCCTCATACATCCAATGATGCTAGAATCCAAGAACAAGATACACTAACCGTCTCATTGATGTAGAGCTCAATCAAAACTACCTTGATGGTACCCTGAACATAATTGCTAGTTCTTCTGCTCCCAATTTGCAGCTGCTGCCTCTATCAATAGTCCTACTCCTTTAGGTCATTGAACTCGGCTTATGAATTTTCCCTTTTTCTAATCAATCGTCGATCAATGCATCAACACTTATGTACTTTTGTTAATTAATTCTTAAATCCATTTTTTGACAACTCTCAATTACCCATGCTATTGCTCAATGCCTTTGGGACTTCTTTGTTGTCAAAAATCCTTCTTAAACAATGAACTTGCACTGTCAATCTGGCTCTCTTGGCTGATCAGACCCTAAGCTCAACTTCTCTGCCTTTCCTAGCAGGCTTGCAGTACTTCACAAGACCTACACTTAGGGCACAATGGCTAACCATCTAACAAGCCTCCTACCTATACTTTGGCTGCCATATCTCTATCCAATCTAGACTCTAATTCTTCATTGCAACTCCATCTTCAGATCTTCCCATTCTTGAGTCAATACTTCATTGAAATTGGGCTCACAGGACTGCCCTCACAAAGGGCTTGTAGATATGCCCATACACACTCATTTATTTGACTGGTCTAGGGCATGTATTGTCTGCCCACTTACAACTCTTAAGCTCATTTATAAGATGTTGATATAGGGATTTATGGTAGCTCCTCTAACAATGATCAGTCTTCCTACCTTTCTCTATAGTCCTTCACAAGACCAGCAATTAGGGAACAATGGATAATGATCTAACATTCCTTCAAACTATATTTTGGGTTCCATACCTCTGTCCAATCTAGACTCTAATTCTTCATTGTAATTCCATCTTCAGATCTTCACATTCTTCCATCAATAATTCATTGATCTTGGGCCCACAGGGTTGCACTCACCTAGGGCTTGTAGATATGCCCATACACACTCATTTCTTTGACTGATATAGGGCCTCCAATGTTTTTCCACTTACAACTCTTAAGCTCCTTTATAATATGTTGATCTAGGGCTTTATGGTAGCTCCTCTAAAAATGATTAGTCTTCCTACCTTTCACTATAGTTAGGTACCAATAAATTACTATTCCAAACATTGAAACA